>BSBM01000084.1:10567500-10737500 GCA_027924585.1 Larix kaempferi
AGCTTCCTTTCCATTGTCGCGAGCTTCATCGTGAGCCTGCTACATGTTGCGCCCTTGTCGGGCCTTGATCTTGACATGGGCATCTCCTTTGTGATCTCTCTCTTACTGCTGTCCCTAAGGATCCCAATCTGAGCTTCCCCAGGAGTGTGAGGCACACCCCACCTATGGACTGCACTTAACTTGACTCCTAGATGCCAAACACAGAGCTTCCTTGGACGAGCTTCTTTGTGCTTCTTCTTGAGTCTCCCTTATTACCTTGGTTTCCCGTCTCATACTTATACCTGCAAGTTCACGTGTGGGTGTGACCCAAGAATGGTTGCACATGCCATCGTCCAACATGCTTGACGTCCAAGTCACTAATGTGCCAACTGCAAGTTCTTTCCAATTCCACCCTTTACGTTTGCTCCCACTTTCCAAGTTAGGCTTGTTCACACTCCCAACCAAGTTGGCCTTTCGTTGTGGTGGTTTGTCCACATAACTTGGAGATTCAAAAACAAGCTACCCCACGCCATGAATTCGGGCTCCCGAAGCACAATACTATCTAGCCTTCCAACCCATTCTCTCATGTTGGGATTCCAGCCTCCTGCCTCTACCTTGCTTGTTGACAAGCTTCCAAGATGCTATCACGCTCGTGCTTACCATGCACCAGGATTCTAAGTGTGGGTGTTTTCCATATCACTTTTCTCCATGCCCCACTAGGGTCCCATGCTATTGATGAGCTTCCATTTGGAGCTTGGCTTAGCATGCTACTTCACTAAGCTTCTAAGTCTGCCAACTGAACCACTTCATCCCGCCAGGCTCTCAAGTCATGCCACTTGGATGAGTGTCATGCTAGAATTGGGTGCACGAAGGTTGGCTAAGTTCCCAAGGCACCAAATATGTTACATCCTCCCCCACCTCAAGTAGTTTTCATCCCCGAAAACGTCTCCAATTAACCATTTCCTCTGGAAACTTGTTGCTTCCTGTTGCATATAGTCTACTATTCAGTTCACCCCCTATGCTTCATCTCTGCCACTCCACATGGTGCATCTTCCCTCGTCTCACATAAATATTTGGGTGATCATTCTACATAATTGGAGTCCAATATTCGTTTGTCACATTGCTCTCTTTACAAGATTCCACAACTTGGTGACTTCTTCCTTCACTTGGAACAAGCCTACTTACTTCATCCCACTTAGATACTCTTCCGGTAAACCTCTTACTCGAGGAATCTACGGCCGCATCTACCTACACCAAAGGAATAGGGCCTATGCCTTAGGATTCTTTAACCAAAGAATGGGGTGGATGGTGCTCCCGACCATCTCCCAAACTATCACTTGCTCTTGGTTCTTCTGCATCCTTTTTGCTTAAGTTTATAAGGAGCAACACTTTTACCACAAATCGTGCCATCACCTTCAACAAACAACCTTTGTGCTTCTAGATCATCTAGCCACAATTTCCCATATGCAACTGAAGTTCCTGCACCACTATATGGTTCTCCTCCAACTGCTTGAGTAGCTTCTATACAACT
This sequence comes from Larix kaempferi, assembly GCA_027924585.1. Taxonomy (NCBI): domain Eukaryota; kingdom Viridiplantae; phylum Streptophyta; class Pinopsida; order Pinales; family Pinaceae; genus Larix; species Larix kaempferi. The sequence continues at coordinate 10,569,011 of BSBM01000084.1, forward strand.
CATCTGGCATCTCTGGTTTTTCCCCATGGTTATTTAGAAATCAACAAGCTTCTCCAAGCTTGTCACTGTTGATTCTACTATCTTCTCCATACAATCTTTCTGCTCTTCTAAACAAATGATTGACTCTTGGCTAGTTGGTTCCAACACCTTTCCCACTTAATGCTCTTATTTTCATTTCCCATCATCTGCAACATTCTGTAGGTTTTCCGCAACTGCAGAAGGTGTCACTATCATAAATGGGCCCTCGCACGAAGTTCAGGGACCTTTTATATGCAATCTTAGTTTCGCGAAACACGCAAAATTTTAGCGAAACCAAAACACGTGAGCATTTCTTTGAACTAGGCATGGGAAGACCCGATCCTACCATGTCATTTGACACGTAGGACATGAATAAAAAATGCTAGAGCCTTTTGGAAATACAGAACACTAGAGCGTTATATATTTCTATAATGTTCTAGCATTATAGAAATACATAACGCTTGAGCATTATAGAAATACATAACTCTCCAGTGTTATGTATTTCTATAACGCTAGAGAATTATGTATTTTTATAATCCTCGAGCATCTACATAACGCTCAAGCGTTATAGAAATACATAATGCCCTAGCATTTTGTTTAATATCTACACACAAAACATTATGCTTGAAACTTGATTTAATATTTCCTTGCCAAGAAAATATTTCATTTATTTCCCTATCCCTCCTTATCTTCAATGGTTTTCGACTTCATGTTGTATGGGTTAGGAGGTTAAATAGGGATTTGGTGTTAGGGGTTAAGGGATTAGAGTTAAAGGGATAAAGGGGTTTTGGTGTTTAGTGATTATGGAGTTGGAGGGATAAGGAGCTAAGAGTTTATGGGGTTTAAACTCGGGTTAGTGGTTAGTGGTTAGTGGTTGAGGCATTAGAGGTAAACAGGTAAAGGGGTCAAGGGGCTTAGGGGTTAAGGGATTTAGTTCTTAAAATGGATTTAGTGCTCCAGGATTTTGGGGTTAGGGATTAGATGTTAGAAATTAAGGGCTTAAGTGTTTGTGGATAAACTAGGGATTAGGTGTTAAGTGCTTAGAGATAAAGGGGTTTAGGAGTTAGGGGCTTTAGGGGTTAAGGGATTGAGGGCACCAATGTTAGGGGGTTAGGTTTCAAGAGGTTAATTGTTAAGGGTGAAGGGTTTAAGTGTTAAGGGCTTAGGGGATTAATGGTTAAGGACATAAGGCTTAGGGTATTGATGGTTATTTAAGAGTTAAGGCCTTTGGTGGTTAGCATATTAATGGCTAAGGGGTTTATGGATCTAGGGTTAGGATGTTAGGGTTGAATTGGTTAAGGGTTAAGTGTCAAGGGGTTAAAGGGTCAAAGGATTGGAGGTTAAGGGATTGATGGCTTAATGGATTCTACTAGATGAGGGATTAGGAGTTTCTAGGGATTTATGGGTTTTGGCATTTAAGGATTTATGGGTTTTGGGATTTAAAGATTATGGGTTCGGGGTTTTAGGGTTAGTGAGTTAAATAAGACATAGGGGTTATGGGTTAAGAGTTTAGAGGTAAATGCATAAATTGGTTAGCAAGTTTAAATACTTATGGGTTATGGAGTTAAGCAGATAGGGGGTTAAGGGGTTTTATGGGTTATGGGATTTAGTGGTTAAGGAATTTAGGGCTCAATGGTTATGGGGATAGGGTTTAAGGGGTTAGGGTTTAGGGCCCAAGCAGTTGAAGGTTTAATTGTTTCGAGGGGTTAATGGCTTCAAGCTTTAGGGATTTAGACATTTGGGCTTTAAGTATTGTGGGTTAGGTTGTTTAGGGGTTAGGGGTAGACTAAGTCTTAGGGGTTAGGCGTTGTGGGATTAGAGGTAAATTGCTTAAGGGGTTTAAGGGTTAGGGGATTTAGGGGTTAAGGGATTTAGTGCTCTGGGGTTAGGTTGTTAGGTTTTATGAGGTTAGACATTAATGATGAAGGGGTTAAACAGTTAAAGTCTTATAAGGGGTAAACTAGAGCTTAGATGCTAATACACAATCCCAAGCGAGAATTCCAAAGTCAAGAGAGGAGCGATAAATCCCAAGGTAGAGAGATCAAGAAAACATAGAGCTCTCATGCAAACAAAGTGCACACATGCAAACATAGAGCGCACAAGAAAATGCAGGTTTCACTGGCACAAGGGAGGTTGCACATGCAAATGCAGTGTAGAGGTAAACAATTATTTTAGCTCTATAGGGTAAACTAGAGCTCAGAGGCTAATTTTTAAAGGATTAGAGGTAAATAATTAAAGGACTTAAGGGTTTTAGGGGTTACGGGCTATAGGGGTAAAGGGATTTAGGGCTTTTGGGTTAGGGGGTTAAGTTTTAAGTGGTCAGACATTAAGGGATTAGAGGCTATAGTGTTAAGGGATTACAAGGGACTAAGGGATTAGGGTGTTAGAGGATAAGGACTACGAGGATGGGAGATAAGGGATTAATTAAGAGACTAGGGATTTAAGGATTAAGATGGTTATAAGTTAAGGGATTTAGGGATTGACTATTAGTGGGGTAAGTTGTAAAAGGTTAGGATTAAGTGTCAAAGGGTTAAAGTAGTACGGGATTATGTGTTAAGGGATTAGGTGATTAGGGGTTTAGGGATTTATGTTGTTTTGGCCTTATGACTTATGGGTTTAGGAATTTAATTTTCTCCCTCCTCATTCCTCTCTCCACCTCCATAAATTTATGTCCCTTGCTCCCCCCCCCTCTCTCTCACCCTGTATCTCCATTCAAAAATTAACACATAGTTTATGTGGCTTATAATGCTAGAGTGTTTTGTAACTCCAAAACGCTCTAGAGTTTTGTTTCTCCAAAACACTCTAGAGTTTTGTTTCTCCAAAATGCCAAAGCGTTTTTTTTTACACCAAGCACGAGAATAAAAAATTGAATTTAAACACAACGCACGAGCGTTTCTTTGCGCCTAAAACACGCCTCTTCACGGGCACGCGTTTCATCCACAGTATTATGTGGTTGGTTAGGACTTACCAAACATGTGCTATGGAATGTGTTAAACCATACCTAATTGGGTATTTCCACCATTTTTATCATTATGCTTGTCTTTCACCACTCTTTATAGCATGACATACACAACAATTTTTAACTAAATTTTAGGCATAGATACATTTTTTTATGCAGATTCCAAATATGTAATTTAAAAAAAAATATTAATTTTTTATATTATTTTCCTAATTTTCTTGTATCATCACTCCTTAAGTCAAAAAACATGTTGTTAGTGTTTCTTCCGTAACTTTTTCATTTCAAAACCATTTAAAAAAAATTGTATGTTGCACTAGTAGACACCTACCTCTACTTGCTATAGAAGATCCAAGTCGAAATGATTGGATTTAGACCTTCAAATGATGCTCCCACATTTGATGTACTACCATTCTCGAGGTTTGATCACTTAGATAATTAAAAAAAATTAAAAAATTAAACATTTAATTTTGGAAATATAGTGTTGCACTAGTGCTACGTGTTCTGTACATGTCTACCAAGTTGTGTAGCCCGAACTATCATTTAGGCACTCAAAGGCTGCACCCACAAAAACATATACCTTATCATTTGCTAAAAAATAAAAAGTGACTGCTAGAAAAGATGAAATTTGACATAGTTATGTAAATTTTCAATACATAAAACTTATATATTCAGAAACGCGATTCAATTTCCTACATTTCATTTTTTTTACTCAATGCAAGATATCTTGAGTAAGTATCTCAAAATATCCAAGTGAGTTGAGGGATGCTTGATTTTTTCAGTTTTCTATTGCATCTAATGTGCTGAAAGTGAGCCTCATTAGCTTGCACTCACCCAAATGTTACCTTTCCACCTTGTTATGGCTTCATCACCGTTTGCACCATGATTGGGTCCTCTCGTGAAAGAATTGCTAAATAGTCCAAGTGAGGCATAGTAACTGCCTTGGCCTTCCTCATGAACTCTTGTCCAAGTACAACATCAAAATCATCCATAGGAACGATTGTGAAGTTCACTTCATGATTCCATCCTCCAAGCTTCAAAGACACTTGGTTGGCCACTCCAACCACCTTTTCCACTTCCAAATTGACTTCCTTGAAGGAAGTTTGTCCCAACTTAATCTGCAACTTGAGCCTCTTTACCACATCTTCCTTTGCAAAGTTGTACATGGAATCACTTTCAACTAAAGCCAACATCTATTGTCCATTCAACTCTGCCGGTACATAATACAACCTTGTTATATCTTCTTCATGAGTGTTTGTCAATTCCTCCTCAAGGACCGCATTCGGTACTTGCAGTAATCCTACCGAAGGTTTTTCCACTTGTTTTACCGCAGACAATTTATGATGTCTTAATGGACAGTTTTTGGCATACTGGTCCTTAGCAAAAATGTAGCATGAAACAGTCTTAACCTTTTCTTTGGGCCCTTCTGCAATCTTGGGTCTCTCTTCCCCATGCTTGCCACTCATTTTAGGCTTGCCTCTCATATTCTTTTTTCCTTTTCTTGGAGCTATCTCATTGCCTTTTTCATCTCTTTGGGAATCATCTCTTCCGTCTGCACGGTAGTCTAAGAGTTTATTGGATGCCAAGATTTATTTAGCAAGGGTCTTTACACCTTGGCATCACAAGTCCGTTTTCACCCATGGTTTTAATCCCTTCATGAAGTGATAGAGACAATCCTCTTCACTCATATATTTAATTTCCAACATGAGGCTGGTATAAGATTTTATGTAGGTATGGACTCTCCCAATGTTCTTGAGCTCCATGAGCTTGTTACGAGAAATCCAACCTTGGTTTCTATGCCCAAACTAAGCTTTCAATGCTTCCTTCATTTGTTCCCAGTTCTTGATTTGGTATATCATCTTCCCCTCAGCCACGTATTCTATGGTGCTTGTGAGAAGAATTGCAGAAACATTAACTTTGGTTTCGTCAGAAGAACCATTCATATGATCTAAACACTACTCCACATCCCAACAGAAGTTTTCCAAGAACTTGGTGTTTCGGGTTCCATCATATGTTTTTGGTTCCTTCATGCAGATCTTCATTGTCATAGCCACACCCTATCCATTTACTAAGGCTTGTTTTAGCAAAGTGATGGTGTCGTCATGCTCCTTTACAAGAAGCTAGAGCTCCTACTCCAAGCTCTCAAGCCTCTCAACTCGACCATCCATGTCTTTTTTCACTGTTGTGGCTAACATGTTCATCTTAGCCTTGCACTCGCTTACAGCTTCATTGAAATCCCTTCGCATGCATTCCATCTCGCAACCCATGGATGTTTCCTCCTCACCATGCTTGTAAAGAGATTTGGTAACTTGTTCCATGCCCTTCTCAAGCGATGCGAGTTTGGTCTTAACCTTGGGGGTTTTAGAAACAACTCCCCTTCTAGATCTTCACAGAACGAATCTTCTTCATCTGATCCCATTTCTAGGTCTAACTCAAGCTCCAATAGCTGCTATGCGGTACACTTTCCCATATTGTACTAAGTCGTATTCCTTGTGATAGGTAACACACTTTACCAAAGTGTTGGTTTGTGGGTTTTCTTGACTTCTTCTTACTAAGATTTCCAAGATTTCACACCCTCAAGCCTGCCCTTTAGAGCACAACGTGCCCAATCAACTTTCCATGGAGTCTTCCTACCTTGGACACACTTGTCTTCCTGATACTGCCAACATTTCGGATCTTAGAACACCTTACTCTTCAAAGCCGACCGAGTTGTTACTCTCTCTCAACTCACAAGTCTAGATACTTCTCTTCCCATGCATGTTTATGTGCTTGGTTGCTTTTCAACTTGACTTGTGATGCTTGTCATCCGTTGGGTGCACCCATGGCACCAATTTGCTTCAAGACTTCACTTGCAAACTTCGACTCTAGAAAGCCTCCACATTTTCATGTGCTCCTTGAAGTGATTTCCCACTGAACTTCCTTTCTTCACCATCAACAATTGTTTCCCAACGTCCTACTCGACGTGCTTCTGCCTTACACTATGTCGTGGGAACCCGTGAAAGTGGCAGGAGTGCTAAGAGAAGCACACCATCTATCACTCCTTAGCGTGCTTCCAACTGTATCAACACTTCAACAATTGTTCTTTTGGTGAACACCCTCGACAAAATTGAGCTAGCTACTGAGTCATCATTGCCCCAACCAAACAATACAAAGAGCTTCTGCAGCATGTCCTCAAGACCGCTCTGATGCCACCTCTTTGCAAGAAGCGTGGTCAAGATCCTTTCTTCTACTCGGATACCACCTACTTCAAAAGAAGTAGTGTTGAGGAGACCATGCTCCCCATGTTTGCAGATCTGATACCACATGCCACGAGCTCATTAATGTGACCCAATTTTTCACCTTATGGTGGCCCATGCGGCACTGCCCAGATCCTTATTAAGGGCATGACCAACTCGATTCATGATCTAGCAAACTACGCCTTCCTGCGGAAATTGTCCTTAATCAATTTTCTTAAATTAAGTTATTGTATTATACTTAGCCAACTTCACATTTACTTAGGCATCCCACAATAGTAGTAATACTTAACTTTAAATAGAACAAGACACAAGATAGGGTGGAACCTAGAACCAGGTGTGCCAAAATTCTTTATACTTAGAAAATTATATATTTACAACAATTACATAGAACAAGGTGTGCCCACAGGCCAAACCCACCCATGGAGGCATCCAACTGGATAACACCAGAAACCCCAACAATTTTGGTACTTCTAGACAAACACTACCGAGCTCTCAAAACGAGCTTCTTCCTTGCCATTGTCACGAGCTTCACTGTGATCCTGTTGCACCCTTGTTGGGCGTTACTACTGACACGAGCTTCTCCAATGCGATCTCTCTCTTACTGCTTCCCACAAGGCTCCCAAGCCAAGCTTCCCCAGGAGTTCGAGGAATGCCCCACCTACGACCTACACTTAACTTGACTCCTCAATGTCAGACGCATAGCTCCCTTGGATGGGATTCCTTGTGCTTCTTCTTGAGTCTCCCTTCTTCCCTTGGTCCCTCGTCGCATAATTATACATGCGATTTGTTGTGTGGGTGCGACCCAAGAGTTGTCGCACGCCCTATCGACTAACATGCTTCACATCCAAGTCATCGATGTACCAACCGCAAGTTCTTGCCAAGTCCATCATCTATTTGCATGCCTGCGGTCTTGTGCATGCTCCCAACCAAGTTGGGCTTCCGTCATGGTGGTTTGTCCACCTAACTTGGGGCTTCCAAAACAAGTCGGCCCACACCATCCATCAGGGTTCCTAAAGCACATTTCTAACCAAGCTTGCAACCCGCGCTCTCACACCGAGCTTCCAACCTACTGCCACTACCCTACTTGTCGACAAGCTTTCAAGATGTTGTCGTGCTCGTGCTTGCTATGCACCAGGATGCTAAGTGTGGGCGTGTTCCCCATCACTTGTATGCATGCCCCACTAGGGTCCCATGCTGCCGATGAGTTTCCATTTCGAGCTTGTCTTAGTGTGCTACTTTTCTAAGCTTTAGAGTCTGCCAACTAACTCGCTTCATCCCGCTGGGATCCCAAGTCGTGCCACTTGGGTGAGAATTAAGTGAAAAGAGAGATGAAGGTCCTGACGAGTGACTATCAATCATGGATTGATATTTGAAATCTACAAATTGCATATCTCATACCAAATACCATATGTGTTTTCTATCCTAGATGAACTCGAAAGACTTCGAATTGATGAGTTTCTTCATCATTACACTCGACAAAGTCTTTAAATACGCAAAGAGACAAGGGCTTTGTTTTTTTATAAATTTATCATTAAATTTTTAAAAGTGGTATAGATTTATCTTAATTTAGGAAGAAATTAAATCTCTTAAACTTTTAAAATTTGTATAGATTTATTTTAATTTAAGAAGAAATTAAATCTCTTAAGATGTAGATTTTTTTAAGTGAAAAATTTGAAGAAGTATTTATAAATCTAAAGATTTAAATGTTTTAGAGAGTTGATAAAATTAGAGTTAAAATGAATCTATACTAATTTTATTAAAATGATCCTCATTCTCCAATTTTAATTTTAATGAAATCAACTTTACAATTTTAACAATGATAGGAAAGAACCCCGGATGCGGGTGTTAGTGTTGTTTTGGCCATGGAAAGGAGCGCCAACCTCCCACCTGGCAACAGATCTAAGCAGGCGCCCTTCCCCTGGCAGCATCTTTAGGAAGCTGTCCTGATCCAGACTAGCTGGCATTTCCGTGCACGGCTGGTTTAACTTCGATGACGTTCTGGTGGTTGGAATTTATGCCGGCTCATCAGTCTACGTCCTATCTCCATTATTGGATCCTCCTTCCCATAGTGTCTCTTGTGCGAGGCTTGGGCGCTTCCTCTCCAAGGTTCTAGATATGAGGACTCCTCTGCATGCTCCTACTATTATCACCTGTTTCCGCTATTCTCTACCTGCCTCGACCACTGAAAGCTCTGCTCCATCTCTGTTCTCCTGCGAACTCGCTGATAGTGCCATGACTCGTTTGCGTGGTACCTCTAGGTGTGGCACTTGTCATGGTGCCGACAGGACAACCACTTCCGCAGAGAAAGGTAAGAAAATCATCAGCAGTTATGATGAAAATGTCACTGCTCCTATTCGTAGACCGGTTGATGAATGGGAAGCAAACAACGTCTCCGAAATTCTTGCCTCTGGAAACCAAGGTAATCAAATCAATTATTACTGGTTGAAGAAGAATATGTCGGATTCCTTCGTTGAGGAAATGTTGGTTAACTGGAACATGGTCAAGGTCTCTATATTGGATACTAGGACTCACATGGCCCATTTGGATGGAATGCTCGCTACTTTGGATTCCATCTTGGCTGGAGGTAAATACTCTTTTCTTAGCAATCCCACTCCTCCCTGCGACTCTGGTCCTAAAGCTCACACTGAAGGCCCGATCGGTAAAGTGAACACTCAGGTTGATGGCATCGCCACTACAATTGAAGCCCAAGCTTAGGGCAGCACTCTGCAGGCGTCCCTTGGCGTGGTTACCATGGAAGTCTCTGCTCTTGTTCAGGGCTCCACTTTGGGGTCTGGTACTCCTGCTGCGGTTGTCTTACAGAGGGCCCCTCCCCTTGGAGCCTCCTTCCCCATACCCTTGACTATAGACTCTCTGCACTACAAAAGGGTTCAGAAAGTCGAAGACGATGTGGTTACTCTGCACAAGATAGGGCGTCTACCTCTCAAACTCCCGGCTCAGAGCTGGGATGAGGACTTTTCGGCTCCTGCCCCATAATTGAAGACAAGCCCAGTCCCCAGAATGCAGAGGCTAGCATTTAGAGTTGCTTCGAGAGAGCCCAACTCCTCTTTTTTGCGATTAGTGTATCGAGCTTCTTTGTTTTGGCTTAATGGTTTACTATTTTTCCCTGGTTTGTCTATTTGAACTGGTTCAGTCCTATGTTTTTAATGGTCGTTTATAATTATGTCCTTGGCTCTGAGCCCATAGATGAGTAGATCTACAAAAACCTTTTTTTGAACTTTCTACTCTATGAGAAGCTTCAAAATGCTCTCAAATCTACAGACATTTAACTTTTTTTTGTACTAAAAATATTTTCTCTATGCAGTCTACAAAAATAAAAAAACAATAATGGGAAAGCATACCAACTTTCTTGTGAATACTATGATATTTTGAAAAACAAAAAGTATGATTTAAAACCATCTTGTATATGACCTGTTACACTATAATATTTTAATATTATGTTGTAAGTTGTTGTATACAAATTGCACTCCAGATTGATCCACGTATGTGATGCTTAACATGTACGGGAAGTATATTATCATATTTTTACTATCTTATCAAGTGACTGAGAACTATTAACTTTTTTAATAGGGATTGTTGCCATGCATTTACATTATATAGTCATAGTTTTATTTAAAGTATGATTTAAAACTATTTAACAACTGTTACTGTTTCTGTTTGTTATTTCTTTAAACTATTCACTTTAAGGATTTTATATTTAATTTAAAGAAAATTGAAAGACCCACTTAAACAATCAGTCAAACATAACGTTAAAATACATGCGGGCCCTGTTCGCAATTCCACAAATTCATGTAATATTCGAGCACCTAACAGTCTTGTAACATATTGTACAGTCCATCCTAACAGTCTAGTGCACACTTTACAGCCCATCCTAAGACTCCACCTTCCATTACTTAGATTGAAGCCACCTTTGAGTACCTGCGGGCTTCCTCTTCAATAATTGTAACCCTTGAGAAAGCAGATGGAGTCTATGGACCTTCCTCTCTACATTTCTGTAGAAAAGCCCTTCACAACGAAGTACAGAGTTTATGCCTGTACCTATTTTGCAGCAATAGTGGGCCTCGTATATTATCGCATTGTTTATATGCCCACTGAAGGTTATTGGCCATGGATTCTCGTATTTGGCGCAGAGCTGGGCTTTGCCTACGTTTGGATATTGGACCAGGCATTTAGATGGTGGCCAGTTGAGCGAAAAGTCTTTCCGGAAAATCTTTCTCAAAGGTATTTTACTCATCAATTCTCCACCACAACCATTATTAATTATGATTGTACGAGAAGTTTTCATGGATTTGTGTAGTCAAATGAGTATTGATAACATGTGTAAATGAACAGGTTTGAGAACGAACTACCCCCTGTGGATATATTCATATGCACCGCTGATCCTATCAAAGAGCCTCCGCTGAGTGTCACAAACACAGTATTGTCCGCTTTGGCTTTAGATTATCCTGCACGAAAACTGTCATGTTATGTTTCTGACGATGGAGGATCCCCGCTTACATTTTATGCCCTCTCTGAAGCATCGCATTTTGCAAAGATTTGGCTTCCATTTTGTTACAAGTACTCGATCCAAGACATATGCCCGGAAGCATATTTCTCAAAGAGTTATGAAAATGAAAATTTGTCCGGCACTACAGACTGGAAACTTGTAAAGGTAAGACAGATAATTAGTAAATGCGCTGCTATTTTAGGGGTGGAGGCTAGCAATTAAACGTATTACTTGCATGAAGAATTTATTTTGTTATTTCTGTCAGAATATGTACTTGGAATTGAAGGATCGCATCAACAACGTTGTGGAAATGGGCAGTGTTCCAGAAGAGAAACGGAAAGAACACAAGGGCTTTAAAGAGTGGGCTTCAGGAAGCACTTCGCGAGATCATCACAGCATAGTTCAGGTTGTTTCTCGCATTAAGCATTAACTATCAAACTTTATTTTCACGTCTACTGAAGACAGGCCCAACACTAATATTGTTCAAATTGTGCCTTTTATATGAACCTTTTAGTGGTAAGTACAGGTTTTACTAGAGAACGGAGAGGACACAGACAAGGAGGGGCGTGATTTGCCGAGTCTTACATATGTCTCGCGTGAAAAGCGACCTGGACATCCCCACCATTACAAAGCTGGTGCTCTTAATGTTCTGGTAATGTCTACTATACTGTTCTTATGTATGGAATCCAAGAGATTAACAAGCTTAGAAATACAGTTTAGCTAAGGTCGCCGAATATTACAACAAGTTTGTAATGTGGGCAGATTCGAGTCTCTGGTGTAATGAGCAATGCTCCCTTCATTCTCACTCTTGATTGCGACATGTACACCAACAATTCTGAAGCGCTTCGTGAAGCCATGTGCTTTTTCTTGGACCCCAAAACAGGTGACCAGTTTGCGTTCGTCCAATTCCCGCAACGCTTTCACGGCATAACAAAGAACGATCTCTATGGAAATGACCTCAGCAGGTTCTTTGATGTGGGTATACGGAGCTTCGACTTTTACAAAAGTGATAGCTTTCTTGATATGATAATTTTGCTGCAAGTTTTATTTTGGAGCTTGATTGGAAAATGACTGTTCTGATTATAACACGGATCAGCTGAATGCCCATTGTTCTTTCATATTGGTTATTTATTTAAATTTTGCATTGAATTTCCAACAAACAGATCACTGTATATATATATGTGAAGACAGCGGGATTAGATCCATACACTGACAAGAAACTGTAATTTTTCATATGCAGAAACAGTCTGAGGGACTAGATGGAATTGAAGGTCCGTTTTACATAGGCACCGGATGCATTCACCGCAGGGATGTCTTATGCGGAAGGGAGCGACGACATAGTTCCTCAAATTTACAGAAAGCATACTTCACTCTTTGCACAGAAAATGCAAGTACTGCGATCGATAGAACAAGTCCATCGAAGAATATGCCAAAAGATGCACGAGTTCTTGCAAACTGCACCTACGAGGAGAACACCCTGTGGGGCAAAGAGGTAATTATAGCCTCAAATGTTAATTCTATAAGTATTAGCACAGCCATTTAATATTTTCGTGTAGTTCTAATCAGACGATCTCTATAATTTCTTAAATTTCAAGTGTCTAAAATTTCGTGTAGGTGGGCATGATTTATGGCTGTGCCGTTGAAGATATATTGACAGGCCTTGTCATACACTGCAGAGGATGGAAATCCGTTTACTGCAACCCAAGGAGAAGAGCATTTTTGGGGTGCGCTTCGATTAACTTGAATGATACTCTAATTCAACATAAGAGGTGGGCTGCCGGCCACCTGGAGTTGTTTCTGAGTAAGTTTTGCCCATATGTTTATGGCATCCGACGAATAGCAGTAGCACAGAGAATGTGTTATAGTTTTCTGAACCTATGGTCTCTGACTTCGATACCTATACTTTGCTACGGTTTAGTTCCTGGCCATTGCATGCTCCGTGGGTTATCAATATTTCTAAGGTATTTTTGCATCAAAAGCATAAAATTTGGAAAACTTTGTTATGGTTCCATTTTCTTCTGGTATTTCTTCATTAATAATTCTTTATTGATAATGGTCAGGCTTCAAATCCATGGTTCTTCCTGTTTGCATCCTTAGCACTATTTGGATATGGCTGTAGTTTGATTGAGTTTTTATGGATCGGGGGTTCGTTTAAAGGTTGGTGGAACGAACAGAGGATGTGGATGATAAAAGGCGTGACATCGTATCTGTTTGCGTTAATCCAAGTTGCATGCAAGATCATCGGTGTCTCGGAGGTAGGCTTCGAAGTAACAAGCAAAGTAGTGGACAGTGAAGTAGCCAAAAGATTCGAACTGGAAATGTTTGAGTTTGGTGTTGCATCTGCTCTGTTTGTTCCACCAGCGACTTTGGCAGTGCTAAACTTGATATCGTTGGTGGGTGGATTAGCACGAATCATGAAAGAGGGCTATCCAGCTTTAGAGAATATGGTTCTACAGTTAATTTTGTGTAGTTTCATAGTAATTAGTAGTTATCCGATATTGGAAGCGATGCTGATTAGGACGGACAAAGGCCGCATGCCTACTTCTATTACCATTCTCTCTATTTCAGTTGCAGTGGTTGCTTCCACAGTTGCGTCGTGGTAAGGGTACTGTCATTTGAAGAATCCCAGGATGAAGATTATTTACTACTATGGCATAATATGCATGAGTCTTTGCTGTTTGCATTAAAATATGTATTAGTCTTTACATATGTATTTTAAAAATTTGGACGCACGTAATGTTACGTCTTTGGGATTCACTTTACGTCTATGCCTTCATCATAATCATAACACTTGTATACTTTCCATAATATGGAGAGTGTGAACGCAATTCTAAGAACATTTTGATGCTATAGTATCAACATCTGACTGCAATTTATGATTTACAAATATCATGTGATGTTGCAATTTATGATTTACAAATATCATGTGATGTTGTTATAATGGTATAGTAATTTATGTGTTTTCTTCCGAGAAGAAAGTGACTGGTGTCCTTATTATTATTATTATTTTTATTTATTTATTATAAACTTTTAATAAAATTTATTACAATAAATCATTACATTTTCCATGAAATTGTGAAAGGATTCCATGAAATTGTAAAAGGTGTTTAATAATAATCTATACATTAGATACATTTAGATTTAAATTAAATATGAAGTATGTGACACATCCTACAGGGTTGTGTTTAATGTGATTAGCATATAATTAATAATTATTGTGATGCAAATGTTTTTTGTTTTATGAAAAAGCATTGAATAGATATGATCATATGATTAGAGAATTATTAAGATGTGGATGTAAAATTGATTACTATAAACCAATTTTCATGTTAATCTTAAAAGACTTTCACCAAGCTTTCTCACTCTCATTTATTGATATTGATGTTTTGGAGCCAAACCATGTATTAGAGTGTCAAATCAATTCCACTATGTAATGGATTTCAAACACCAATTTACCTTGAATTTGTACCAAAGCAAGGAATGGTATTCAAACCTAAGGTATGTACCTATGTCTTTCTATTTCATATTTTGTCTTGATTTCCACGAGTTTTAAAGCCAAATCAATGAATGAAGACATGGCTAATTCATAGAATTCAAATTCTAAGAGGTATAAGGTTTCATTATATTACTCACTTCATATGTTTAATCATAACATTTGTTGATTATCTCTAATTTCTCTAATTTAGAGAATAATTGTTGTTTTTATTAACCACAATGTTATAATAATTTGTTCATATTTTATATATTGAAAGGATTTTCATATAATTTGTTAATTAATATTTTAAGGTGTTATTTATTGAAATTTTCTTAATTTCAAAGCAAAAAAACATGGTTTGTGGATGGACAATTAATCCAAGAAACAAATTCACTCATGTAATAGATCTGATAAGCAAAACCTAAATCTTAATGAAAAAATTTCACTTATGTAATAGATCTGATAAGCAAAACCTGAAGCTTAACGAACTTGAGACCCCATTTTCCAAAAAAAAACCTCTCCCACTTCTTCATGTGTATCATGAAAGAAGCACATGGAAAATTGAAAGACATCTACAATGTCACTCACAAAATGAAAATACTCAAGGCTATTTTAGATCTGAGGTAGATTTTCATTATTTAAATATCCTCACAAACAATCATTAACAAAAGCCATGAGGTGGCAATGTCCCTGTGGGTGTTTTTTTGCAATTTAAATAGCCCAGTCAAGAAAAAATGGATAGCAAGTTAGGGAGTTGCAACTATGACTAGTGAAAGCGAGAATAACAAAATAAATTACTAAAATGGTATCTTAACCATGTTGAAACATTTTTTATTTTTTATGAAGTTTGATTGTGATATAGTATAAAGGTAAAATAAAATATTATATAAAGAGAAACAAATTTAAATGAGAAACTATATTATGTGGAACAAAATTGTGTATTGGAGGATATATTTGTTGAGTCCCAAAGTTTTCTTTAAATTAAAAACAACCTTGCATTGCATCTTTATGCACAGGAAAAGTGCTTATGGCAAACTTTGCAGAGTTGGAAGAACAGTGCTTTGCACAGAAGCTATTGTGCAAGCTCGAGAAGATAAAGACAATATCCAAGCTGAGAAAATGTCAACAAGAGGAAACATATTTGAAATTACTAGTGTTTAATTCTTGCAAATACAAGCTCTTTATTTTTTTTGTTTTTTGTTTTCATAGTATAATAGATCCATCTTACAAACTATAGAGTTTTGCAACATATGGTTGTTCAACAGTCCTCAAAAGTCTAATTCTATGAATTGCTTAGTTGTTTAACATTAGTTCATGTGACTGTACTTTGATGTTATTAACATTGGGGAACAAAAAAATAAGAATCAACAGATTCCTATATTGCATAAAATTTGAAGGAGATGGCTCTAAAATATTTTCAAGGCATGACATCAAGTCATAAGAACATATTGATATGTTTTTAATAGCTTTAACTTATGACTTTGTAAGAAAATATTGATATGTTTTTAATAGCTTTAACTTATGACTTTGTTTTTTAAGCTATGGCACAAATTTATATTCAAGGAAAGAGAACATTCCTCTTTGCCAAACATTGATCTATTTTTAATAGCTTTAAAGTATCAATTTCTATCCCAAGAGAAGAACATTTTTTTCGTAGAAAAAGTACTAGGAAATGTTTATAGCTTTTCCTTTTTTCCCACTAATATTCTCTTGAACACGGATTCCAAGAAAACAACTAACATGTCAAAGGAAAAGAGGATATATTTTTTTTTAAATCCGCAATCAGTAAAAGTAAAGGATAGTCCTTTTTTTTGCAGCATAGTAGGACTATTCCAAACACAGTGTACAATCTGGTCCTATATTTTTTCAATCAACTCGTTGCAGATTTCATTGACTCACATCATGTACGCATGCTTTGAAGTGAGCGACATGCAACTACTGACTTCAATATCTTTTCAAGGTTCTTTTGGTATTTGACACCTTTAGAAATTATTTTCTTTTGGTATTTGACACCTTTGCAACTGCTGACATAGCCATATGTTTATGTTTGTATTCATCAAAAAAAATTTCCCAATCGCTATTGATCATAATGCCTTCAGTTTTGTAAAGAGGAGTGTCACACAAGTCTTTCAGTGTTTAGATAACATGTTTTGGTCGAATGCTTCCAGACAAGTATGCATTTTTGTATTCCATTTTTCTTTTTATAACAACAACAATTGTCATTGTCTCAGATAGGCTTCTTGGCAGGGAAAGCTAGATTATGTTCAAGTTGGAGGGGACATTTATGATTATTCCTGTGAGGCCTAGCTGAGATTTTTTGAAACCAAGCTGTCTTATTTATGCGAAACCATTCTTGGTGAAACTAACCGTTCTTCTAAACGTCTCAAAGACGAAACAAAATGCAGTTTTTCATTTCTTCTTATCTGTAAAGGGGTTGCAAACAAAGGTATGTTTCCATATTTAATTGCTTTATTGCATCTTCTGCATATTTCCAAATAACTTTATGGCTGTGAAGATTCATCCGCACATGAAAGAGTCGACAACACAAAAATGTCAATAGCATGCATGTCTTTCTGGAAGTATATCAGACGGTGGCAAGATACACAGGCATAAGTGGGTGTATCTTGAAGCAATTCGAAATATCACTCTATTGATACCAATGATTTCGCACGGTTTCTATAGTTGAGCCCTCTTGCCTTATTTGTTGTTTTAGATGATGAATCTGTAATATCCCTCTTCAAATGCCCTAATTATTTTATAAATGTAAATAAATATTAATCTAGGTTCATTCTTTCTGGTGAGGAGCTCAAGGTCAAAGTTCCATTAGAAAACCTTGAAAAAACTATATGGTAAATTTCTAAGTCACAATGCTAAACTTAAGAGACTGAAAGTGGTTACGCAATTAAAAGATGAGTAACCAAATCCACTAAAGGGAAAGGTGAGATGACTAGAAAATGTGGGAGTCTTGTTTTGATAAAATCATGAACACTTGAAGGTAAGAAGCTAAAAATGTTCACTTTAATGGAGTGGAACCTGAAGTGTCCACCTTAGTTACCTTGACACAACCAAGCTTAAAAACAAAAAATTATGAGAGATACATGATTATCATAAATCCTCTTACACTCCAAGTAGAAGAAGTTGTTCTGATTTACAAGGACATTTCTAACTCTGACCATAGGTGAGGAGTCCCATATTTATATATATAGATAAACTTAGCCAAAAGAGGGAATCACCTAAACTCTACCCATACAGAAAGATAAATGATTTAACATATTAAAAATATATAGTAATATATATATATGTACATCTTATATGTATAGGAAAGGGAAAATGGTTGTGCTAAAGAACAACTAGGAAAAAAAAGACAATAATGCATGTTTATTGGGGTATTATGAAGGAACTTCAAAGGATTTGAAGTTAATTATGACCTTTTAATCATGGTCATGATAAGTGATGAGTTTTACATAGGAAGAAGGTTATCCTAATCTATTGATTTATGCATATATATATATGGATTGAATTGAAACATAAAAGTGAAGGTATTTATATATATCTAGATATGTTTTGGTAATATAAGTTGGAGTAATGACTTAAGTATATACATGTTTTGGTATTTTATAGTAACATATATTGTGTTAGTATAGATTTATACACGCTTAGTATTAATTTTGGATTTTAATAAATATAGTGTGCTAGAAAACGAACTCTAAAGACTTAACTAGTCTCCACTACCATTCAGTTGAGGAACACTTGACAAACTTCACTTTCGCTGCCACCTATCAAGGTTTCACCTTATATTTTGGTTGAAGCTCCATCTGGAAAGGGGATTCCTTTAGCCAAGGCGGACTCTCCAAAGAAAGTAAAAGGTTGAGCTTATTTATTCAGGGTTTTTCGCTGCCTTTGGTGGGGTCTCGGTCGGTAGATTTGGGGAAAATCTCTGTTGTTGTTATGTTGAAATCGTGTTTCATTTATTTTGCTTACGTCTGTATAAAAATGAAGCCCTGCCTAGTTGAATCGTAGATCTATGGGTAAATATTGCAACGTAGTCAAAAATCTCTGTCGACTGACATGTTGAAATCATGTTTCATTTCTTTTGCCTATGCCTGTATAAAAATGAAGGTTCTTCCTTTCTGAATCATAGATCTATGGGTTGAAATCGTGTTGCATTTCTTTTGCTTATGCCTGTATAAAAATGAAGGTTCTGCCTTTCTGCTTCATAGATCTATGGGTTGAAATCGTGTTGCATTTATTTTGCTTATGCCTGTATACAAATGAATGTTCTGCCTTTCTGATTTATAGATCTATGGGTTGAAATCGTGTTTCACTTCTTTGTCTTATCCCTGTATAAAAATGAAGCTCTGCCTTTCTGAATCATAGATCGATGGGTAAATATTGAAACGCAGTCATAAATCTCAGTTGATTGTGATGTGGAAAATCGTGCTACCTTTCTTAGATAGTTCGGTTGTACATGGTGAATGAGAGATCGTGGATCTCTGGTTGTATGTTGAATGGGAGATCTTTTCAAGTCTGTATTGTCATGCTAAAGGCGTGTTACCTTCTTAGATAGTTCGGTTGGATGGTGGACGGGAGATCGTGGATCTCTGTTTTCATGCTGAATTGGAGACCGTGGATCTCTGTTGAATCGTAGATCTCTTTTTCTTATTTGTTATTCAGAAAGTGTGTTGCATTTCTTAGATAGCTCTGTTTGTATGCAAAGTTGAATTGTAGACCTTCTTCCAGATCTCTACTGCTGAAAAGAAATCTTTTTCTATTGTTTATGCTTAGAGGAAAACGAGAGTTCTATGATGAATGATAGCGTGGCTTTGTTTTGCTTCCTGATCTCTGTTGTTACTTCCAGATCTCTACTGTTGAAAATAAATCGTATTTATATTGTTTATGCTTAGAGGAAAACGAAAGTTCTATGTTGAACATAGCGTGGCTCTGTTTTCTTCCTGATATCTGTTGTTACTTCCAGATCTCTACTGTTGAAAATAAATCGTATTTCTATTTTTTATGCTTAGAGGAAAACGAAATTTCTATGTTGAATGATAGCGTGACTCTGTTTTTCTTCCGGATATCTGTTGTTGTTTCCAGATCACTACTGTTGAAATAGAATCGTATTCCTCTGCTTGATTCTTGGATGAGAATGCAAACCCGTTCTATAGAGTGAGTGGATTGTATATCACCGCTGAGGATGTTGACTACATCGTGGATCTCTATCTTCAGATCTCGGTTGTATATTGAAATCATGTTTATAATCTTGGTTGCTTAGTCTTCGATGAGAATGCTGGTTCTGTCCTGAATGTCGAATAGAAGTATTAGACCTCTGTGGAATATTGAACTGCAAACCGAGGATATTTATTATATTGAAATCGTGTGTATATTTTTGCTGCTTAGTCTTGGATGAGAATAATGATTCTGTCGTGGATGTCGAAGGGTAGACGTAGATCATTGTAGGTTACATGTTATAGTTATCATGAACTCTGCTTGGTGTTTATAATATCGTTATGGTAGGATTTTCCTGTAGCATATATGAATACATATCCTCTGCACATAATTATTATGTTGATAACAGGCGTAGAGCCTTATAACCCTGTCGATGGATAATTTCCGGTCGAATATCGCTTAGATATTATAATGATGATCTCTGCTTATTTTCTTGGATAAAAACGATAAAGTTATGTTTTGTATGGTTGTTCATAGTTAACCCACAGTTCAGTAATTAAAAGCCAGAGGAGTTTGCGGAAAGAATTCTTAACCCTAAATATATGAGCCGATCTTAAAAAATTTATTAAAATAAAAATAGGCTAAGATTAGGTATTTATCCCTCACATCCAAGTGCAAAAAAGAGTGAGATTCTTGTTCTCCTGAGGATGAACCTGCTTAATAAGTTCGAAACTTGTCGAATTGAAAAATTCTTTCCGCAGACTCCTCTGGCTTTTAATTATGTTTTGTATGTTGGATTGCAGCGTAGTTCTCTTTTCTTCATATTCTTGTTGTTATATTGGAATCGGGATTTCATTTCCCTGCTTAATCTTGGATAAAGCAAATATAATCTTGACTTGGTTGCGCTGACATAGCTTGATTCATTCCTGGTGAGCATGTTACTGGATCGGTTATAATGACCCCTTGGAGTTCTTGGTAATGTTCAGGTCCTGGATTTAAAATCAATCGTTATATATATTAGTCAGGATAGATTTCCCGTCATCGTCTAGAGGTTAGCTATGAATGTTTAAGTGCTCGATATTCAAGAAGTTTGGAAAAGAGGACGGTGATTAAATGCAACTATTGGGTTGTAAATGTATGGGCCCTCACATGAAGTTGAGGGACCCTTTAGATGCAATTGGGCAAATACAAAACGCGTGAGCCGCGGACTGCGGCACTGTTTTACTCAAACACGAACGCTCGAGCGATTTCGCCTTCCCAAAACGCATTGGAGAAGCTCAACCGAGGAGATTTGGAGGCTCAACAATCCCAAATTCATCTTGGAAGGATGATTGGAAAGGTAAGCATCTAAATCGTTGCCTCATCTCGTCATTAAGTTTATAAATTGTTATGTTTCCCTAATCTAAAAATATTTGTAAATGAAATGCCAAAACTTAAAATTTTAAAATTTTAATGAATTCTATATCCACCCTGTTAGACACTGTTATCCCTAAAGTTGAACCTAGACTACGGGGGTTCAAGCTTAAGGAAATCTTAGATGGTAGATGTCAGACATCTACTCAATAATTCTTATAAAATTCTGGTGGCAAATGAATGTATGGTTTAGGCTGGAAAATAAAAAACAGATGACAGGAATAATATAAAGTTTCAATATCTAAATAGAAACAGAAAATGTTTGTGATCATAAACATACAAGTGTATGAGCTTCAAGTTTCATTTCATAATTGGGGCATAGTTGTATACTAGTCAACAGAATCACAACATGAAATTGAGACCATGCATAGACAAAATAATGACAGTATATACTTCATAAATTAAAATAAGACAGGCTCATAGATCATACTTTACTTCAAAAACAGTCATTTCTGCAAAAAAATAACATAAGAAACATCATACATGCCTGTACAAAAAGATTTTAAGACCGAACTTCCATCATAGTGTTCAAGTTCCAACCTCGTTTGATTCATTTCTATCTCATATATATACAAAATTTGTTCAAAATAAAACAGTTAATAGATCCTATTCTATTGGATCTAATCCCTTCAAAAATGGAACAGAGTTTTGGAATTAAGTCTTTCGAGCCATTAACATAAGTAAATTTAAACACAACAACTTGCCACCTATGAAATCCTATCACTTAATCATAGAAAATAAAATAAATGCTTATAGATGACTTAGCTAGAACAACCAGGTCATCTAGGACTTGTGATCTTCTTTGTAACCTGGTATATTCAGCATCTGCATTGTGCTCTCGCCCTTGCAACTTGTCCAGCTAGGTCTTCATTTGTTTGTATTCCTTATGCAAGGCTCTCTTGTTTTGCAATGTTTCTTTTGCTATGGCTGCCAACTTTTGATAATCTGCATCCTTTTGCCCCAAGTCTTCTCGAAGCCTTTTATTTGCCAACATTAGGCTCTCGTTTATATTCTGTAGGTACTGGCATTATTCTTTGTAAGACTGCAGGGTTTTCTTCACCTGGTCCAATTCAGGGACTATCTCCATCTCCTCTACACCCATTGCAGCATCCTCTTTATGCACTTCCTTAGAACTTGATGGCTGATTTTTGGCATGAACTTGCTTATTTTCAAAAAGTGCCTCTGGTATATGTCCCATATCTGTTTGCATAACTATAAAATTTTCATTTTCAGAAAGAAAACATCTATTTCTTGATTATCCATCTCATTATCAGAATTGTGGATTGGGACAATTTCATTTCCCTTCATAGGTTCCTTCAACAATCTAGTTTCTATGGCCATTTTAGTCTTAGACCTTCTCCTCGGTCCTAAATCCACATTCTCTGTGCTTATAGCTTTTATTGGCTCATCTTCCTCAGCAATTGGGTTTTTGACAATCAAACTTAACATATCAGGCTTTAGTGTACTGGACTAGTCAGGGGTGGTCTTACCTTCAATGACATTTGATGTGGTTTGCCCTGCTTCATCCTTTCTTTTAGAATATTTATCCTCTACCTGTTTATCTGGCAATTTTGTTTCGCTGCCTTTCTCCTTAGAGGTTTTCTTCTTTCTGTTGACTTCATAACCCTGTTCGAGGAGAAATTGATCCCAGCATTTTCCTATTTGCTTCAAATGATGAAGAGCTAAGAGTTTGATAAGCTCATGATGAAAAATGGAGCGTTCTGTATGTTTCGGATGACCCTGCACCCATAAAACAATTTTCTGCAATCTTCTCCATAAATAGTATGGCAAATTCATCTTCTTGCTGCCATGTAAATGCATCAACAGTCGAATGTGGCATCTCAGAACCTTGTCAAAACGGCCATCACAAGTGATATAGTTTTGAACCATTTCAAGAGGGATTTTCCAATTTGGTTTTACTTTGCTAACATCAACCCCATTCTACCAATTTAAGTCTTCAAAACCAGGCAGTAAAAATTCACTGTAGTCTCCTTCGAATTCTTTCTGCTTAAACCAACTTTCACCATCAGCTCAGACACTGATGACCTCTGATATGAACTGTTCATTAACTATTATCTTGAAACATTTAAAATCGACAACCCCATCCTTATAATTTTTTATAAAAGCTTTAGTCACCTGGGGGTTATAACCTTGTAGATTTTCACAGTAAACTAGCCAGCCTGCATCTCTCATCAGCTTTGTTGATCTTGGAAACTGCATGAGCCATTGGATGTTGTTTGGTTCAGCTCTACACAGGAGGCCACCTGGTTTTTTTTTTCCTGGACCTGCGAGGTTTCCTCCATACTTTACCCTTTTCAAAATAAAATGCATCAATGCTGTGAGAACCCTACCCTGCAGGGTTCATTCCCGAAGTCACATTCCTCTGCCATCAATTCTGCTAACTTCGATGCCTAGAGGATGTACTCATCAACCATTACTTGTGTACTTGCTCAATTTCCATATGTCAAGTGAAACAGGCTACCACGCCTTATGGGGTACCAGATACATGCATATTGATAATTCATTTCGAATTATAATTAATGCAAATTATAATTATCAACTTTAAAACCCCTGTTAAATCATAATTTCACATTTCTGTGAAACTGACAACATTTCTTACAGTACTGACAGCATTTTTAGATTTGAAATTTTTGCACATGCTGTCAGTTTAACATTTAAATCAGATTTGTTGAATTATAAAGTTTCCAAACATTTGCAATGCCTTTTGAATCAAGAAATTTAAACCTGATCTGAAAATAAATTTGACCAAGAGCCTTATCCTATTTAATTATGAAAATATAACAAAAAGTAACCAAGGTAATATAAAAGTTAAGAAAAATGAAAGGAATGCATGAACTAGGCAACTGGAAAAAATGAATGAAAATGAGGTAAGGGTTGTATAAGTCTAAAGAAAAACCCTAGAGATAACATCTGGCTCCGTCTGGGGATAAGGTCCTCCCTGTGAGACCTTAAGAACATGTGACCTGTGCCTTCTGCAATCTTTCTTATTGGGCTGGAGTCTACTAAAACTTATTTGAACTGATATATACAATGAATATATACAAGAAATCTGCAATCTCAACATGTATAAAATAACTTTAAAAAGCATCCATTAACTGGACCTGGAATCTCATTACCACCCAGAGTTTGTAGAACAAAAGTGTTGTTTCCCAAAATCTTCACCACTATGAATGGTCCAAGCCACAGAGCATCAAACTTACCATGCTTTCCTTTATCCTCATATCTGGCATCCCATCTTAACCCTTTATCACCCACTGAAAACACATTCTTCTTTACTTTTTTATCAAAACTTTCTTTCATCCTATTTCTGTGTATTTCAACTTTTTTCATGATAGCTTCCCTCTCTTGCTGCAGCTGAATTATCTGAAATGTTCTCCTTTTCTTCACTTCTGGTTCTTCCTCAAATTCCTGCACAAATTTAATCACTAGAGACATTAACTGAATAGGGAATACTGCTTGAGTTCCATATACTATTTGAAATGGGGTAGTTCCAATGGACTTCTTTATTGTAACTCTGTCTGCCCATAAAGCAAATCTTAACTTAGTATCCCAATTCTTCTTATTTTCTGATAACATTTTCTTGATGCTTGTCACAATGCTTTTATTGCTGGATTCTGCCAATCCATTGCCATGGGGGTTAATATGGCGTAGACTGTCTCAAGGAAATATTATTTTCTTCAACAAATTTTATCATTTTTTGGACTTAAATGCAGGAGCATGATCAGTAATCAGTTTTCTAGGACATCCAAATCGACTAAGGATATTCTCTTGCAGGAAATTAATGATAACTTGATCTGTTGCTTTTCTAGTTGGGATTGCTTCTACCCATTTGGTGAAAAAATCTATTGCAGTTAAGATCCACCTATGCTGGCCACTAGATGGAGGATGAATTTCACCTATAAAATCTATACCCCACTGTTGGAATGGAGCATCTACTGATATGGGTTTCAAGGGTAAGGATTGTAGCTGATGTTTGCTTGCAAATTTTTGACATTGTTCACAAGCACTAACCTGTTCATATACATCTATGAAAAGAGTGGGCCAATAATACCCAGCTCTTAGGATTTTGAAGGCCGTTTCCTTCCAATACTTATGTCCACCACATACACCAAGATGCAATTCCTCAGTGACATTATTTGCTTCTGTTCTATCCAAACATCTCAAAAGTATTCCTCTACGATCCTTCTAGTACAAGACTTGATCAATCAATACATACTTGAGAGCTTTCAGCTTTACAGATCTGCACTCATTTTTACTCAAATTTGTGGAACACTACAGATTTAACATGTAATATACAATTTCACCATATCAAGGAGAATCATAATACCTGCTGTGAACTTGTTCTTCATCCTGTTCTAAACTTTCTGCCATCATATACAGATCCAATATCTGACAATTTGACTCAGAGATAAGCTTAGCTAAGCCCTGCCCCTTTACCAATTTAGTGGGCTTAATTTCCACATCATATTCCATCACTTTTGCAATCCATCTGCCTCTTTTTCCTTCGCTATCAGGCTGTACCAAAATGTCTTTTACAGCTGAATTAGGAACATAAGCTAAAACTTTAGAATGGAGTACATATATTCTGAAAAATTCAAGCTTCTTTACCAAAGCATAAGCCTATTTTTCCATACTAGTGTATTTCAACTTGGAATCCCTTAATGTTTTGCTAAAGAATGAGATGGGTTGCTCTAATCCATCAGAATTTTTCTGCAACAACATGGCAGCAATTGTTTCTTCTTATGCAAATGAAAAGATTGCAAAATCTTTAGTGTAATATGGGGCTATCAACACAGTTGCTTCTACAAGTGCTTGCTTAATTTTTTCAAATGATTGTTTAGCTTGCTCAGACCATTTTACCTCCCTGTCCTTCTTGAGCATATCAGTAATATACTTAATAGTTTCAGCAAAGTTAGGGATAAACCACCTAAAGAAATTGATTTTTCCTATGAAAGACTGAATTTCTTTTTTATTTCTAGGAATAGCAATCTTTAAAATAGCTTTCACTCTCTCCGGGTCTATTTTAATCCCATCTGCAGAAACTATGTGACCCAATAACTTACCTTCTGTCATAGCAAAGTGAGACTTCTTTGGGTTCAATGACAGCCCAAATTTTCTGCATTTCATGAAAGTTTGCTTCAGATGTTTTAAATGTTCTTCATCAGATTTGGAAAATACTGTGATCTCATCTTGATAAATGACCACAAATTTTTCATTCTCACCTACGAAGGCTATGTCCATTGCCCTCTGAAACGTGGCACCTACATTCATTAGCGCAAAAGGCATTTTGTCATACATGAATGTACCCAAAGGGGTTGTAAAAGCTATTTTCTCTCTATCCTCCGGCTGAACTGCAATCTGGTTATAACCAGAGAAACCATCAATCATTGAAATTCTTTCTGCACCTACCAGTCTCTGCATGATCTGATCTATCTTAGGCAGTGAATAGTTATCTTTGAGGCTGGATTTGTTTAAATTACGAAAATCCACACATAACCTTGTTTCTCCATTTTTATTGAGTACTGGGACAAGATTAGCTACCCAAGACGAATACCTGAGAGGAACTATGATTTTGGCATCCAATAACTTTTTCACTTCTTTCTCAATGACTGGTAAAAGTGTTGGATTAAGCCTTCTAAGTTTTTGTTTAAAAGGCTTAGTATTAGGCTTCAATGGGATGTTATGCTGGATAACATTAATGTCATAGGTTTTAAGATCCTCATATGACCATGCAAAAATATCTATGAATGTCTTCAACAAGGTGATGTATCTCTTTCTCTCTTTTTTCTGACAGTTTCTTAGATATCTTAACCATCCTAGGTTCTGATGCAGACCCAATATTACAACTTATGACATCTTGTTCAGTAGCCTGCAAATTATTTTTCAACAATGTATCATTCTTTGAAAACAACCTCTTCAATGGAACTAATCCCTTAGGGATGAAATTTCTTTTTAAATCAAGAATTTTTTGATCAGCAATTGAATGTTTTGGAGGGGTAGAAAATTTAGCCAGATTAATATCTTCATCTAAATCAACCTGGTAATCTGCAAATTCTTTAGTTAATTCTAAAAATTCTTTTATTTCCTGCTCATCTTGGAAGACCCTCCAATGTTTAATATCATCTGGGACTGCTGGTCTATACCTCACATCAATGGGATATTTCAAGTGTGTCACTTTTGGAATTTTGAAATAAGCTACTGCTAATGCCAGTGAATCTGCAATCTGATTACAATCTCTTGGAATATATGTTATGTTGAAAGCACATAAAAAATTATCAATCATATCCCATACTTCATTTCTGTAAACTTTCAATAATGACTGCTTTACCTAATAAATACTCTTTACTTCCTGAATTACCAATTCGGAGTCGCCAAACACTGCAAGACTTTGAATAATCATATCTTTTGCAGCTCTCAATCCAAGGATTAGTGCCTCATACTCAGCAATATTATTTGTGGTTTGGAATTCCAATTTATACATTAATGAAATCATCTCACCTATAGGAGAAATTAACAACACACCAGCCCCTCCTCCATCCTTATTTGATGATCCATCAAAATACATCTGCCAAATGCCTTTCTGTTCTTCTGTGTTGCACTGAACTGAAATATCTTTGTTAACTTGCAAAACCCCTGCAGCATCATCATTTACCTGTAACATGCATGAACCCATATCCTCTTGTATTGTATAACTAGGATGATTCGTAGGATTTCTGTCATCACTTACCAGGAATGCCAATTGCACCTCTCTATATAATCTTCTATATTCACCTACAAATATAGGAATTGAAGCATATGATAGATCCATTTGCAGAGTGCCACCTATCCTTTCATCCCATGATCTTGACAACAACATGCCAAACTTAGGAGAAATATCATCTACTACTACATCCATAAGAATACTTTTCATAGGCAGCTGAGCAAGATTGACTACAAGGTCTTTTATGACTCCTAAACATTTGACAGCTCGAGAATCAAATGCATATAGGTCATGGTAGGGTTTTGTAACAGATAATCCTAGGGCTTCCATAACCTTCTTTGGCATAAGATTGTGTGAAGCACCTGAATCCAAAAGACAATTATGCAACATCTGGTCATCTATGGTAAGTGTGATATAGAATGGTGGGGGATAACAGGATTTTATGTTTGACTAGTCAGAAGCTTTTGAACCAGTGATAATGGTGGGATCTTTCTCCTACAAGTTTATCACATCTGCTGATGCATGAACATGTGATGAGTTCAATATTTTCATGGTAGGTTCTCTATAAGATCTGCTCCTTATCAATTTAGTTAAAGGGATGGGGATTTTGATTTTATTTATCTCATGCTCCAAATCAAAACCAAGCATATTACCTACTTCTACTGATGTAACAATCTTGCTTTTATCTTTCTGTGGTTCTTGCTGTTCTCTGGAAGGCAATACTTCCTTGGTGGGCACAATTTTAATCTTCTTCTTAAAGGGTACAACCTGTTTTACTCCTGACCTGAGTCCATATGATTTCTGCTACTCTTGCTAACAAATCTCAGATTGCTGCTCATTAAGGTTTACTTTTTCATAATCAAGCTCTGCTACAGCATAATAATCATCATTAGTCACAAAATTAGGAGAAGATACATCATCCAACTGACTAATATCATGCTCTAAATCTTCAATTTCTTCTACTATTGTTTCATAAGGATATTCATCTCTTATTAAATTATCTTGAAAAGGTGGCTGTATCTTCTGATCTTCATTTTCTCTCCTCTCCCTTTGAATGTCATTGTTTCTTCTTTCTCTGGGAATGAATCTAGGAGGATAAGGGCGCCTAAACTGCTTTTTGTTTCTGTTGTCATTATCCTTAGCAGGCCTATTTTGATTTTTCTTTTCCATCTCCAATCTCTCAATCTTTGCAGATAAATCTTTTATGGTTTTATGCATTTCGTCATATTTTCTATCTGAAACCTTTGTAAAAGAGGAAGAAGGTATCATCTCCTTTTTACCCTTTCGATCCATCTTTTGACCTTCATCTTCCTCTTTGAGTTTATTTGATGCCAAAATATTGGATTCAACCTCTAGGGTTACATCTTGCATGTTCATCAGAGACACTACTTTTCTCTCCCTCAGCCATAAGGAAAATTGATAATCAAAAGCATTGGCATAAGTCAATTTTGCTGCAGGTTCGGTGGGTTTAATCTCTATGGGAATCTTGTTATACATTTTATTAAACCTTTTGGAAAAATATGCAACTGCTTCATCAGGCTTTCTTTTCAATGCTGTGAATTCTGTGTAATAGTAGAGATAATCTTTTGTACCTCCCCATTGTCTGATAAACACATGGTGTAACTCCTCCAAACCATCTATAGAATTCTCTGGTAATTCCCTGAACCATTTTCTAACTTCTCCATCTAGAATCTGAACAAACATTTTCATCCAAACATCTCTAGCTTCAATGTTGTAGTTATCAACATAGCTACAAAAATTATCCCAATGTTCTTCAGCAGTTCTTCCACCCTGGCCATCAAACCTAGGCAAGTATTTCTGATAGTCTCCACCAGGAAAAGGGTTTAAGGTTCGAGGCATAACCAATGGAGCATATCTAGCTACTACCATATGGTCCATCATATTAGGTGGTTGGCCGGCCATGTTTGATGAATGAGAAATCTGTGGGACAAATGGCTGATTTTGTGGAGATGGTAGTTTGGTATGTGGAGGGGAAGGTGCTTCGATTTTCAACTGGCCAATGAAAATCCTACTTGTAAGAGGTATCTCAGGTTCTATTAAATATTTCTAGGTAAACACTTCCTCAGGAGTATGTTTATGTTCTACAGATAGAGGATTTGAATAAACTTTAAAATCACCAACCTGTGTTGGATTTAGCTCATCAACCTCAGGAATGCAGACTGATAAATCCAATTTATTTTCTTCTTGGCTGTGCACAAGGTTTGAAGAGGAAGAACCTAGATCTGTATCAATAATGGAAAGCTGAGGATCATTGGATGATGGATAATTTTACTTTCTTCTAGCCTCCCTTATAAGCTTTTCTTGATCAAAAACTCCTGCATGTAGAGGAGATGAAGGATTTCCTCTTGTACCAATCGGTTTTGAAGCCATTGTAACTTTCTAACTATCAAGTGAATGTAGTCTATAAACAAATGTACTGATCTTGTCACCTGTCAAAATAAGCTATAAAGATATCGAACACCTAGGGAAGATATACTTTCGTTTCTCCGTCCCCGGCAACGACACCAAAAGATGTTATCCCTAAAGTTGAACCTAGACTACGTGGGTTCAATCTTAAGGAATTATTAGATGGTAGATATCAGACATCTACTCAGTAATTCTTATAAAATTCTGGTGGCAAATGAATGTATGGTTTAGGTTGGATAATCAAAAACAGATGACAGGGATAATATAAAGTTTCAATATCTAAATAGAAACAGAAAATGACTGTGATCATAAACATACAAATGTATGAGCTTCAAGTTTCATTTTGTAATTGGGGCATAGTTGTATACTAGTCAATAGAATCACAACATGAAATTGAGACCATGCATAGACAAAATAATGACAGTATATACTTCATGAATTAGAATAAGACAGGCTCATAGATCATACTTTACTTCAAAAATAGTCATTTCTGCAAAAATTTAACATAAGAAATAACATACATGCCTATACAAAAAGATTTTAAGACCGAACTTCCATCATAGTGTTCAAGTTCCAACCTTGTTTGATTCATTTCTATCTCATATATATACAAAATTTGTTCAAAATAAAACAATTAATAGATCCTATTCTATTGGATCTAATCCCTTCAAAAATGGAACAGAGTTTTGGAATTAAGTCTTTCGAGCCATTAACATAAGTAATTTTAAACACAACAACTTGCCACTTATGAAATCCTATCACTTAATCATAGAAAATAAACTAAATGCTTCTAGATGACTCAGCTAGAACAGCCAGGTAATCTAGGACTTGTGATCTTCTTTGTAACCTTGTATATTCAACATCTGCATTGTGCTCTCGCCCTTGCAACTTGTCAAGCTAGGTCTTCATTTGTTTGTATTCCTTATCCAAGGCTCTCTTCTTTTGCAATGTTTCTTTTGCTATGGCTTCCAACTTCTGATAATCTGCATCCTTTTGCCCCAAGTCTTCTCGAAGCCTTTTATTTGCCAACATTAGGCTCTCGGTTATATTCTGCAGGTACTGGCATTGTTCATTGTAAGGCTGCAGGCTTTTCTTCACCTGGTCCAATTCAGGGACTATCTCCATCTCCTCTGCACCCGTTGCAACATCCTCTTTCTGCACTTCCTTAGAACTTGATGCCTGATTTATGGCCTGAACCTGCTTATTTTCAAAAAGTGCCTCTTGTATATGTCCCATATCTTTCTGCATATCCATAAGCTTTTCATTTTCAGAAATGAAAACATCTATTTCTTGATTATCCATCTCATTATCAGAATCGTGGATTGGGACAATTTCATTTCCCTTCGTAGGTTCCTTCAACAATTTGGTTTCTGCGACCATTTTAGTCCTAGACATTGTCCTCGGCCCTAAATCCACATTCTCTGTGCTTATAGTTTTTATTGGCTCATCTTCCTCAGCAATTGGGTTTTTGACAATCAAACTTAACATATCAGGATTTAGTGTACTGGACTGGTCAGGGGTGGTCTTACCTTCAACGACATTTGATGTGGTTTGCCCTGCTTCATCTTTTCTTTTCGAGTCTTTATCCTATACCTGTTTATCTGGCAATTTTGTTTCACTGTCTTTCTCCTTAGAGGGTTTCTTCTTTTTCTTGACTTCATAACCCTGTTCGAGGAGAAATTGATCCCAGCTTTGCCCTATTTTCTTTCAATGATGAAGAACTAAGAGTTTGATAAGCCCATGATGAAAAAGTCAGCGTTCTGTATGTTTCGAATGACCCTGCACCCATAAAACCATTTTCTGCAAACTTCTCCATCAATAGTATGGCAAATTCATCTTCTTGCTGCCATGTAAATGCATCAATAGTCGAATGTGGAATCTCAGAACCTTGTCAAAACGGTCATCACAAGTGATATAGTTTTGAATCATTTGAAGAGGGATTTTCCAATCTGGTTTTACTTTGCTAACATGAACCCCATTCTGCCAATTTAAGTCTTCAAAACCTGGCAGTAAAAATTCACTGTAGTCTCCTTTGAATTCTTTCTGCTTAAACCAACTTTCACCATCAACTGAGACACCGATGACCTCTGATATGAACTGTTCATTAACTATTATCTTGAAACATTTAAAATCGACAACCCCATCCTTATAATTTTTTATAAAAGCTTTAGTCACCTGCGGGTTATAACCCTGTAGTTTTTCACAGTAAACTAGCTAGCCTACGTCTCTCATCAGCTTTGTTGATCTTGGAAACTGCAAGAGCCATTGGATGTTGTTTGGTTCAGCTCTACATGGGAGGCCACCTGGTTTTCTTTTTTCCTGGACCTGCGAGGTTTCCTCCATACTTTACCCTTTTCAAAATAAAATGCATCAATGCTGTGAGAACCCTACCCTGCAGGGTTCATTCCTGAAGTCACATTCCTCTGCCATCAATTCTGCTAACTTCGATGCCTGGAGGATGTACTCATTAGCCATTACTTGTGTACTTTCTCAATTGCCATATGTCAAGTGAAACAGGCTGCCACGCCTTATGGGGTACCAGATACATGCATATTGATAATTCATTACGAATTATAATTAATGCAAATTATCATTATCAACTTTAAAACGCCTGTTAAATCATAATTTCACATTTCTGCGAAACTGACAGAATTTTTTTACAGTACTGACAGCATTTTCAGATTTGAAATTTTTGCACATGCTGTCAGTTTAACATTTAAATCAGATTTGCTGAATTATAAAGTTTCCAAACATTTGCAATGCCTTTTGAGCCAAGAAATTTAAACCTGATCTGATAATAAATTTGACCAAGAGCCTTATCCTATTTAATTATGAAAATATAACAAAAAGTAACCAAGGTAATATAAAAATTAAGAAAAATGAAAGGAATGCATGAACTAGGCAACTGGAAAAAATGAATGAAAATGAGGTAAGGGATGTATAATTCTAAAGAACAACCCTAGAGATAACATCTGGCTCCGTCTGGGGATAAGGTCCTCCCTGTGAGACCTTAAGGAGATGTGACTTGTGCCTTCTGCAATTTATCTTATTGAGCTGGAGTCTATTGAAACTTATTTGAACTGATATATACAATGAATATATACAAGAAATCTACTATCTTCAGCAAATTTTATCATTTTTTTGGACTTAAATGCAGGAGCATTATCAGTAATCAGTTTTCTAGGACATCCAAATCGACTAAGGATATTCTCTTGCAGGAAATTAATGATAGCCCGATTTGTTGCTTTTCTAGTTGGGATTGCTTCTACCCATTTGGTGAAAAACTCTTTTGCAGTTAAGATCCACCTATGCTGGCCACTAGATGGAGGATGAATTTCACCTATAAATCTATACCCCATTGTTGGAATGGAGCATCTACTGATATGGGTTTCAAGGGTAAGGATTGTAGCTGACGTTTTCCTGCAAATTTTTGACATTGTTCACAAGCCCTACCCTATTGATATACATCTGTGAAAAGAGTGGGCCAATAATTACCAGCTCTTAGGATTTTGAAGGTTGTTGCCTTCCAGTACTTATGTCCACCACATACACCAACATGCAATTCCTCAGTGACATTATTTGCTTCTATTCTATACAAACATCTCAGAAGTATTCCTCCAGGATCCTTCCAGTACAAGACTTGATCAATCAATACATACTTGAGAGCTTTCAGCTTTATAGATCTTCATTCATTTTTACTCAACTCTGTGGAACACTGCAGATTTAACAAGTAATATGCAATTTCAGCATATCAAGGAGAATCATAATACCTGCTGTGAACTTGTTCTTCATCCTGTTCTAAACTTTCTGCAATCATATATAGATCCAATATCTGACAATTTGACTCAAAGATAAGCTTAGCTAAGCCCTGCCCCTTTACCAATTTAGTCGGCTTAATTTCCACATCATATTCCATCACTTTTGAAATCCATCTACCTCTTTTTCCTTCGCTATCAGGCTGTACCAAAATTTATTTTACAGCTGAATTAGGAACATAGGCTAAAACTTTAGAATGGAGTACATATTTTCTAAAAAATTTAAGCGCCTTTACCAAAGCATAAGCATGTTTTTCCATACTAGTGTATTTCAACTATAAATCCCTTAATGTTTTGCTAAAGAATGAGATGGGTTGCTCTAATCCATCATAATTTTTCTGCAACAACACAACAGCAATTGTTTCTTCTGAAGCAAATGAAAAGATTGCAAAATATTTAGTGTAATCTGGGGCTATCAACACAGGTGCTTCTTCAAGTGCTTGCTTAATTTTTTCAAATGATTGTTTAGCCTACTCAGAACATCTTACCTCCCTGTCCTTCTTGAGCATATCAGTAATATACTTAATAGTTTCAGCAAAGTTAGGGATAAACCACCTCAAAAAATTGATTTTTCCTATGAAAGACTGAATTTCTTTTATATTTCTAGGAATAGCAATCTTTAAAATAGCTTTCACTCTCTCCGGGTCTATTTTAATCCCATCTACAGAAACTATGTGACCCAATAACTTACCTTCTGTCATAGCAAAGTGAGACTTCTTTGGGTTCAATGACAGCCCAAATCTTCTGCATTTCATGAAAGTTTGCTTCAGATGTTTTAAATGTTCTTCATCATATTTGGAAAATACTGTGATATCATGTTCATAAATGACCACAAATTTTTCATTCTCACCTACGAAGGCTATGTCCATTGCCCTCTGAAACGTGACACCTGCATTCATTAGCCCAAAAGGCATTTTGTCATACATGAATGTACCCCAGGGGGTTGTAAAAGCTGTTTTCTCTCTATCCTCTGGCTAAAATGCAATTTGGTTATAGCCAGAGAAACCATCAATCATTGAAATTCTTTCTGCACCTACCACTCTCTGCAAGATTCGATCTATCTTAGGCAGTGAATAGTTATCTTTGAGGCAGGATCTGTTTAAATTACGAAAATCCACACATAACCTTGTTTCTCCATTTTTCTTGCGTATTGGGACAAGATTAGCTACCCAAGAGGAATACCTGAGAGGAACTATGATTTTGGCATCCAGTAACTTTTTTACTTCTTTCTCAATGACTGGTAAAAGTGTTGGATTAAGCCTTCTAAGTTTTTGTTTAAAAGGCTTAGTATTAGGCTCCAATGGGATCTTATGCTGGATAACATTAGTGTCATAGGTTTTAAGATCCTCATATGACCATGCAAAAATATCTATGAATGTCTTCAACAAGGTGATGTATCTGTTTCTCTCTTTTTTCTAACAGTTTCTTAGATATCTTAACCATCCTAGGTTCTGTTGCAGACCCAATATTACAGCTTATGACATCTTCTTCAGTAGTCTGCAAATTATTTTTCAACAATGTATCATTCTTTGAAAACATCCTCTCCCATGGAACTAATCCCTTAGGGATGAAATTGCTTTTTAAATCAAGAATTTTTTGATCAGCAATTGAATGTTTTGGAGGGGTCAAAAATTCAGCCAGATTTACATCTTCATCTAAATCAACCTGGTAATCTGCAAATTCTTCAATTAATTCCAAAAATTCTTTTATTTCCTGCTCATCTTGGAAGACCCTCCAATGTTTAATATCATTTGGGACTGCTGGTCTATACCTCACATCAATGGGATATTTCAAGTGTGTCACTTTTGGAATTCTGAAATAAGCTGCTGCTAATGCCAGTGAATCTGCAGTGTGATTACAATCTCTTGGAATATATGTTATGTTGAAAGCACACAAAAATTATCAATCATATCCCATACTTCATTTCTGTAACCTTTCAATAATGACTTCTTTAACTGATAAATACTCTTTACTTCCTGAATTACCAATTCGGAGTCGCCAAACACTGCAAGACTTTGAATATTCATATCTTTTGCAGCTCTCTATCCAAGGATTAGTGCCTCATACTCAGCAGTATTATTTGTGGTTTGGAATTCCAATTTATACATTCATGAAATCATCTCACCTCCAGGAGAAATTAACAACAAAGCAGCCCCTGCTCCATCCTTATTTGATGATCCATCAAAATACATCTGCCAAATGCCTTCCCGTTCTTCTGTGTTGCACAAAACTGAGATATCTTTCTTAACTTGCAAAACCCCTGTAGCATCATCATTTACCTATAACATGCATGAACCCATATCCTCTTGTATTGTATAAATAGGATGATTCGTAGGATTTCTGTCATCACTTACCAGGAATGTCAATTGCACCTCTCTGTATAATCTTCTATCTTCACCTCCAAATATAGGAATTGAAGCACATGATAGATCCATTTGCAGAGTGCCACCTATCTTTTTAGCCCATGATCTTGACAACAACATGCCAAACGTAGGAGAAATATCAGCTACTACTACATCCATAAGAATACTTTTCATCGGAAGCTGAGCAAGATTGACTACAAGGTCTTTTCTGACTCCTAAACATTTGATAGCTTGAGAATCAAATGCATATAGGTCATGGTAGGGTTTTGTAACAGATAATCCCGGGGCTTCCATAACCTCCTTTGGCATAATATTGTGTGAAGCACCTGAATCCAAAAGACAATTATGCAACATCTGGTCATGTATGGTAAGTGTGATATAGAATGGTGGTGGATAAGAGGATTTTATGTCTGACTGGTCATAAGCTTTTGAACCAGTGATAATGGTGGGATCTTTCTCCTGCAAGTTTATCACATCTGCTGATGCATGAATAGGTGATGAGTTCAAAATTTTCATGGCAGGTTCTCTAGAAGATCTGCTCCTTATCAATTCAGTTAAAGGGATGGGGATCTTGATTTTATTTATCTCATGCTCCAAATCAAAACCAAGCGTATTACCTACTTCTATTGATTTGAAAATATTGCTTTTATCTTTCTCTGGTTCTTGTTGTTCTATGGAAGGCAATACTTCCTTGGTGGGCACAATTTTAATCTTCTTGTTAAAGGGTACAACCTATTTTACTCCTGACCTGAGTCCATATGATTTCTGTGCTCTTGCTGACAGATCTCAAATTGTTGCTCATTAAGGTTTACTTTTTCATAATCAAGCTCTACTACAGCATAATAATCATCCTTAGTCACAAAATTAGAAGAAGATACATCATCCAACTGACTAATATCATGCTCTAAATCTTCAATTTCTTCTACTGCTGTTTCATAAGGATCAGCATCTCTTATCAAATTATCCTGAAAAGGTGGTTGTATTTTCTGATATTCATATTCTCTCCTCTCCCTTTGAATCTCATTGTTTCTTCTTTCTCTGGGAATGAATCTAGAAGGATAAGGGTGCCTAAACTGATTTTGGTTTCTGTTGTCACTATCATGAGCAGGCCTATTTTGATTTTTCTTTTCCATGTCTAATCTCTCAATCTTTGCAGATAAATCTTTTATGGTTGTATGAATTTCATCATATTTTCTATCTGAAACCTTTGTAAAAGAAGAAGAAGGTATCATCTCCTTTTTACCCTTTCGATGCATCTTTTGACCTTCATCTTCCTCTTTGAGTTTATTTGATGCCAAAATATTGGATTCAGCCTCTAGGGCTGCATCCTGCATGTTCATCAGAGACACTGATTTTCTCTCCCTCAGCCGTAAGGAAAATTGATAATCAAAAGCATTGGCATAAGTCAATTTTGCTGCAGGTTCAGTGGGTTTAATCTCTATGGGAATCTTGTTATACATTTTACTAAATCTTTTGGAAAAATCTGCGATTGCTTCATCAGGCTTTCTTTTCAATGCTGTGAATTCTGTGTAATAGTAGAGATAATCTTTTGTATCTCCCCATTGTATGATAAACACATGGTGTAACTCCTCCAAACCATCTATCGACTCTGGTAATTCCCTGAACCATTTTCTAACTTCTCCATCTAGACTCTGAACAAACATTCTCATCCAAACATCTCTAGCTTCAATGTTGTAGTTATCAGCATAGCTACACAACTTATCCCAATGTTCTTCAACAGTTCTTCCACCCTGTCCATCAAACCTAGGCAAGTACTTCTGATAGTCTCCACTAGGAAAAGGGTTTAAGGGTCGAGGCATAACCAATGGAGCATATCTAGTTGCTACCATACGGTCCATCATATCAGGTGGTTGGCCAGCCATGTTTAATGAATGAGAAATATGTGGGACAAATGGATGATTCTGTGGAGATGGTGGTTTGGTATGTGGAGGGGAAGGTACTTTGATTTTCAACTAGCCAATGAAAATCCTACTTGTAAGACGTATCTCAGGTTCTGTTAAAGATTTCAAGGTAAACACTTCCTCAGGAGTATGTTTATGTTCTACAGATAGAGGATTTGAATAAACATTAAAATCACCAATCTGTGTTGGATTTAGCTCATCAACCTTAGGAATGCATACTGATAAATCCAATTTATTTTCTTCTTGGTTGTTCACAAATTCTGAAGAGGAAGATCCTAGATCTATATTAATAATGGAAAGCTGAGGATCACTGGATGATGGATAATTTAACTTTCTTCTACCCTCCCTTATAATCGTTTCTGGATCAAAAACTCCTTCATGTAGAGGAGATGAAGGATTTCCTCTTGTACCAATCACTTTTGAAGCCACTGTAACTTTCTAACTATCAGGTGAATGTAGTCTATAAACAAATGTACTGATCTTGTCACCTCTCAAAATAAGCTATAAAGATGTCGAACACACAGGGAAGATATACTTTCGTTTCTCCATCCCTGGCAATGGCGCCAAAAGATGTTATCCCTAAAGTTGAACCTAGACTACGAGGGTTCAGGCTTAAGGAAATCTTGATGGTAGATATCAGACATCTACTCAGTAATTCTTATAAAATTCTGGTGGCAAATGAATGTATGGTTTAGGTTGGATAATAAAAAATAGATGATAGGGATAATATAAAGTTTCAATATCTAAATAGAAACAGAAAATGACTGTGATCATAAACATACAAATGTATGAGCTTCAAGTTTCATTTCATAATTGGGGCATAGTTGTATACTCGTCAATAGAATCACAACATGAAATTGAGACCATGCATAGACAAAATAATGACAGTATATACTTCATAAATTAAAATAAGACAGGCTCATAGATCATACTTTACTTCAAAAATAGTCATTTCTGCAAAAATTTAACATAAGAGACAGCATACATGCCTATACAAAAAGATTTTAAGACCGAACTTCGATCATAGTGTTCAAGTTCCAACCTCGTTTGATTCATTTCTATCTCATATATATACAAAATTTGTTCAAAATAAAATAGTTAATAGATCCTATTCTATTGGATCTAATCCCTTCAAAAATGGAACAGAGTTTTGGAATTAAGTCTTTCGAGCCATTAACATAAGTAAATTTAAACACAACAACTTGCCACCTATGAAATCCTATCACTTAATTATAGCAAATAGACTAAATGCTTCTAGATGACTTAGCTAGAACAACCAGGTCATCTAGGACTTGTGATCTTCTCTGTAACCTTGTATATTCAGCATCTGCATTGTGCTCTCGCCCTTGCAACTTGTCTAGCTGGGTCTTCATTTGTTTGTATTCCTTATGCAAGGCTCTCTTGTTTTGCAATGTTTCTTTTGATATGGCTACCAGCTTTTGATAATCTGCATCCTTTTGCCCCAAGTCTTCTCGAAGACTTTTATTTTCCAAGATTAGGCTCTCATTTATATTATGTAGGTACTGGCATTGTTCTTTGTAAGGCTGTAGGGTTTTCTCCACCTAGTACAATTCAGGAACTATCTCTATCTCCTCTGCACCCATTGCAACATCCTCTTTCTGCACTTCCTTAGAACTTGATGCTTGATTTCTGGCATGAACCTGCTTATTTTAAAAAAGTGCCTCTGGTATATGTCCCATATCTGTCTGCATATCTGTAAACTTTTCATTTTTGGAAATGAAAACATCTATTTCTTGATTATCCATCTCATTATCAGAATCATGGATTGGGACAATTTCATTTCCCTTCGTAGGTTCCTTCAGGAATCTTGTTTCTGCAGCCATTTTAGTCCTAGACCTTGTCGTCGACCCTAAATCCACATTCTCTGCGCTTATAGTTTTTATTGGCTCATCTTCCTCAGCAATTGGGTTTTTGACAATCAAACTTAACATATCAGGCTTTAGTGTACTGGACTAGTCATGGGTGGTCTTACCTTCAGCGACATTTGATGTGGTTTTCCCTGCTTCATCCTTTCTTTCAGAATCTTTATCCTGTAGCTGTTTATCTGGAAATTTTGTTTCACTTCCTTTCTCCTTAGAGGGTTTCTTCCTTTTATTGACTTCATAACCCTGTTCGAGGAGAAATTGATCCCAGTTTTTCCCTATTTGCTTCAAATGATGAAGATCTAAGAGTTTGATAAGCCCACGATGAAAAATGGAGCATTCTGTATGTTTCGGATGACCCTGCACCCATAAAACAATTTTCTGCAAACTTCTCCATAAATAGTATGGCAAATTCATCTTCTTGCTGCCATGTAAATGCATCAACAGTCGAATGTGGCATCTCAGAACCTTGTCAAAACGGCCATCACAAGTGATATAGTTTTGAATCATTTCAAGAGGGATTTTCCAATTTGGTTTTAATTTGCTAACATGAACCCCATTCTACCAATTTAAGTCTTAAAAACTAGGCAGTAAAATTTCACTGTAGTCTCCTTCGAATTCTTTCTGCTTAAACCAACTTTCACCATCAGCTAAGACACCGATGACCTCTGATATGAACTGTTCATTAACTATTATCTTGAAACATTTAAAATCGACAACCCCATCCTTATAATTTTTTATAAAAGCTTTAGTCACCTGGGGGTTATAAACCTGTAGTTTTTCACAGTAAACCAGGAAGCCTGCGTCTCTCATCAGCTTTGTTGATCTTGGAAACTGCATGAGCCATTGGATGTTGTTTGATTCAGCTCTACACGGGAGGCCACCTGGTTTTCTTTTTTCCTGTACCTGCGAGGTTTCCTCCATACTTTACCCTTTTCAAAATAAAATGCATCAATGCTGTGAGAACCCTACCCTGCAGGGTTCATTCTCAAACTCACATTCCTCTTCCCATCAATTCTGCTAACTTTGATGCCTGGAGGATGTACTCATCAGCCATTACTTGTGTACTTGCTCAATTGCCAT
This sequence comes from Larix kaempferi, assembly GCA_027924585.1. NCBI lineage: Eukaryota > Viridiplantae > Streptophyta > Pinopsida > Pinales > Pinaceae > Larix > Larix kaempferi. The sequence continues at coordinate 10,609,993 of BSBM01000084.1, forward strand.
ATGTCAAGTGAAACAGGAAGCCACGCCTTATGGGGTACCAGATACATGCATATTGATAAATAATTTTGAATTATAATTAATGCAAATTATAATTAACAACTTTAAAACCCCTGTTAAATCATAATTTCACATTTATGCGAAACTGACAGCAGTTTTTACAGTACTGACAGCATTTTCAGATTTGAAATTTTTGCACATGCTATCAGTTTAACATTTAAATCAGATTTGTTGAATTATAAAGTTTCCAAACATTTGCAATGCCTTTTGAACCAAGAAATTTAAACCTGATCTGAAAATAAATTTGACCAAGAGCCTTATCCTATTTAATTATGAAAATATAACAAAAAGTAACCAAGGTAATATAAAACTTAAGAAAAATAAAAGGAATGCATGAACTAGGCAACTGGAAAAAATGAATTAAAATGAGGTAAGGGCTGTATAAGTCTAAAGAACAACCCTAGAGATAACATCTGGCTCCGACTGGGGATAAGGTCCTCGCTGTGAGACCTTAAGAACATGTGACCTGTGCCTTCTGCAATCTGTCTTATTAGGCTGGAGTCTACTGAAACGTATTTGAACTGATATATACAATGAATATATACAAGAAATCTTCTATCTCAACATGTATGAAACAACTTTAAAAAGCGTCCATTAACTGGACCTGGAATCTCATTACCACCCAGAGTTTGTAGAACAAAAGTGTTGTTTCCCAAAATCTTCACCACTATGAATGATCCAAGCCACATAGCATCAAACTTACCATGCTTTCCTTTATCCTCATATCTAGCATCCCATCTTAACACTTTATCACCCACTGAAAACACATTCTTTTTTACTTTTTTTATCAAAACTTTCTTTCATCCTATTTCTGTGTATTTCGGCTTTTTTCATGATAGCTTCCCTCTCTTGCTACATGATGGGTGCATTTTTCAGGTTTTTGATAACCCTTTTTCCACAGTCCAGCTCAAGCAATGGTAACGAAATGCACTCAATTGTGGGAAAAGTGTTTTACTTTAAGAATTTAATGAAATTATTTTTATGATTAATGTTGTATGTTAGAATGCGTATCAAATAAACTGATTATATGGAAACCAAGCGTGATTGAGCAGGTTCAGGGTCATCAAAGGATGGATGTGTAGAAGACTAAAAGATCACCAAGCTCGGTGCCTGGTTTCCTGATTTATAGAGGACGCATTCCCACTTTCAAGATGAATCGGCACTTTGACAATCAGTTAGGATGAGAGTTAAATCGTATAAATATGGAGCTCTCGGGTAGCGAGAGGTCCCTGCTGTTATTTTTGGGAAAGACATTATTTTTAACGTTTTCTGCACTATTGAGATACTGAGAAGTACAGACTTCTATTTTGACATGGATTTTATATATTAATGAAAGATTGATGATTAATTCCAGCAAGCATTTCTGAGTTTTTATTCTCTCCTGAGTACGGGTTGGGGAGGGCCCCTCCAACACGTAGGTCAGGAGATTCCTATTTGCAGGTATTTTTCCATGTATGCGTTTTACATTGATGAACAGTTCTATGATATATGGGATCATTGAATGATTCATTATTTATGTAGTAGTTTAGAATGCATTTTGTAGTACAGTAAAACGATTTCAGCAGTCTTGTAGGTTCTTTCTTTCAACGCATATTTTTATCAACGATTACATGTGCAATAACTTTGATTTCGATATCATAGTTTAGATCTAGAGTTCACTGCAGCTTCTCATCGTGATTAGTTTCTTTTAACTTCTTGGTAATAGATGGGTAAGCATAGAATGATCATATTTCAATTCTAGATTGGTAAAATAAGTTAGATCAAGACTCCAATTTTGTGTGCAAATAGTAGTTACAGACTTTGTTTCCCCAATAGTAGAGTAGCTCTGTTATGGTATTTTCATTCTCAGCATTTAGTTATTTTAGCATTTTAATTATTTCAAATAGATTTACTGTTTTTGTATCTTCATTTCTTAGAACAAATCAACATCTAATTACTTCAGCATTTTAATTATTTAAAATAGATTCCTTGCTTTATTTATCAGAACATATTTACTACTTTCAACACTTCAATTCTTTTAATTAGATTTATTGCTTTCCAGTATTTAATTCCATAGCATAATCAGTTTTCACATTTAGTAGACAATTTTAGAACATCGATACTGACATTTAACTGTGACAAGAGATTATCCTATAAGAGCACAGATAGTGCATGCATCTCTCAAGTTTGTATGTTCCCCAGGTTGAAATTTAAAGTAGGCTCTTGGTATAGCTTCCCTCATTAGGCATCCACATTAGGAGCTCACCACGTTTTGGCACCGTTGTCGGGGAGGTGCTAAATCTTTTAGGAGACATCACCTAAAAACCACAAAAAGAAAACAAAAATTACATAAAACAAAAACATAAATATCTTCTACCAATGAATGCCTTGTCGGCAAAGGGATAGGTTTGGCCGCTTTCTGCACAAGCATTCCATGAGCAACAACGGTAATAACAGTTCTAACCATTCTCAGTTTGAATTTCTACACTCTGAAAATGAAATTGACTCCACATATGATCCAAACAGAAGCAACTTCACTACCAGTTCCAGCTCAAACACCTTAATGGCAAATGAAGAGGAAGAACCTAGGGAGCTTTTCACTTTTCCCATTAGCATACCTCTCGGAGATGCCAGAATGAAGAACATCAATCCTAATAATTTGCTAAACTTTCATGGGTTGACTTCGGAAGATCTGGATACATTCCTGTTTGAATTTGAGGTAGTTTGCAGATCATTTGATTACACCACTGATGCACAAAAGCTTAGGCTTTTTCCTTCCACACTGAAAGAACTATCACTCTGGTGGTTCATGAGCCTTGAAGGAAATAGTATCTTTAGCTGGGATCAAATGAAATAGTCATTCTTAGAAAAATATAGGGACTACTGCAAGGCCAAAGATACTAGGGATGAAATCTTTAGGATGCAACAAGGAGATAGAGAGTCATTAGAAGATTATGCCCAAAGATTTCAACTCAGCTACAAACGAGCTAGCCATTGCACATTGGATCATGAATCACTAAAGCTTGTCATTCTCAGAGGTGTAAAAGAAGAGAATTTTGAAGTATTAAATCTCCTTGGAGATGGAGACATATTCCAAAAATCTTTTGACTAGATCCTGCAAATCTTCAAAAACTACTCAAGGTCTAGGAAAACTAAGAACGGGACAAGGGATACACATACAACCACCAGTGGATCATCATCCTCAACACCAACACTTACAAAATCTAATTTAGGAAACCTGCTGGATGACATGAAAACTAACATACTGCAATCCCTAGCCATGCAACTTGATGCTCTTCAAATAAAAAAGAAATAAGATGAAATTAACCAAGCCTTGGCAGTATTTTGTCCTCGTTGTAGGAAGAAGCATGAGAAGGGGTAGTGCACCTTGAACACAATAGAAGTATGTGGTCTCTACACCGATGACCATTCCACTGATAAATGTCCCCTCTTACCCTCATGTAAGGCAGCCATTCAAGACCCAACAACTGAAGGAACTCTAGAACAGCTCTGTTTTATAAATCAGAGGAGGAATAATTTTTTTAGGCCATATTAGCAGAGCAATCAAACTTACTATAATCAAGGACATCCAAATTGGAACTCTGCACTGACTCCATGGCAAGCACAGCTAAATCAAAACCAATGGAAACAAAACCAACAAGCATATCAACCATCCTATCAACAGCCATATTATCCATCATCTTATCCTCAATACCCCCCACCGTTTCCATCCACCACAAATTATGCAAACTAGTACCCCCATCCATCAAATTGGAGGGCGCCATTACAACAACCACTCATTATGCCACCCCCACAACCTCAACCACCCACCAGACCTCCACCTATTCTAGCCCAACTAATTCCAAATCCTAATAATAACAGACCCCCACCACAACAACAGGCTTATGACACTGATATCACACAATTCCCAACTTATGTTGTAGATACCATATAAATAAATGAAATAAACCTACGATCTAGAAAAACGTTGCAGAATACACCCCCACACAACATCCAACAACCTGTACCTGAAGCTCAGGACCACACATCAAAACCCTATGTTCAACATCCTGATGAACCAGAACCTCCTGAGGAAGAAATTATACCACTCACACGAACTAGAAACCCTCCATTTCCAGAAAAATTTGTCCGGAATACAAAAGAAGAGGAAGAGAATATAATCTTAAACGAATTCAAACACTTAAACATCCAAATCCCAATATTACAAGCCATAAGGGATGTGCCCATCTGCAACCAATTCATTAGAGAAAATTGCCTAAAGAATCCAGGAAAGAGGAAGCGTGACCCACCAACTATTAATGTAGTGGGACAATTGGCTGATTTGATGCTAGGTGTCATAATAAATCCTAAATATCTTGATCCTAGTAGTCCTGTAGTAAGCGTCACCATAAATAACAAGCAAATAAATAAAAGCTTAATTGATCTAGGAGCTACGATCAATGTCATGACTAAAGAAACCATGTTATACCTAGGACTCCAATCAATGGTAAGACCAACTACAACAGTACTCCAACTAGCAGACACGTCCACTGTGAAGCCCGAAGGAATGCTAGAAGACATTATGATCAATATAGAGTCCTAGGAATACCTAGCTGATTTTATAATAATCGAAATCAAAAGCAAACTTAGTGGCTATCCAATTATCCTGGGTAGACCTTGGTTAGCAACTGCGGACGCTTACATAGGTTGCCGATCAGGAAATATGACAATCACCAATGGACATACCAGGAAGAAGATAACAATCTACCCACCAGCAATGAAATCCTCAGAGTTAGAATATCAAAATTGGATTGATGATTACCAGAACACACCAAATCAAAATCTCCGACTTATCCAAACAATTGATGCTGCAATATCTTTAAAGGCAATAGATGAAGATGGCCATATAGATAGATTTATACAAAATATATCTCCTAACAATCATGTTACTCAAGAATTTTTTTCTACAAAAACAGGTGAAAGTTCAAAACAGAACATGGATGACTTATGGACAGAAGTGCTGCCAGAACAGATTGAGAAGGTAAAAGTCGTGGAAATTAACCCTAGCAAAACAGTCAACAAAAATTCCAATTTAAGACCGGAGCAAGAATAGGAATTGATGAAGATACTAACACAACAAAGTAAAGCATTTGCCTGGACATATACATATATGAAAGGAATACATCCTGATATCTACAAACACTACATTTACACCAAAGAAGGTTCTACTCCCATCAGGCAACCACAAAGAAGGCTGAACCCTACACTAAAAGACATAGTCAAAGTGGAATTACAAAAGTTATTAGACGTGGGGTTCATCTATCCAATATTTGACAGTGAGTGGGTCTCACCACTAGTCATAGTGCCCAAAAAAGGAGGCAAATGGAGAATTTGTGTGGACTACAGGGAGCTGAATAAAGCAACAAAGAAAGATCATTTTCCACTTCCATTTATAGACCAGGTGCTGGATACATTATCTGGAAACAAGTACTTTTCATTCATAGACTGTTTCAGTGGTTACAACCAAATTTTAATACACCCAGCTGATCAAGATAAGACGACCTTCACATGCCCATGGGGAACTTACGCCTATAGGGTCCTACCCTTTGGTCTATGTAACGCCCCAACAACATTTCAAAGAGCCATACTGAGTATTTTCTCCGATTTTCTGAATAACAAAATGGAAGTATTCATGGATGATTTCACACCTTATGGACAGAGCTTTGAGCAAGCATTGGAAAATCTTGAATTAATATTAAAAAAATGTATTGAGATGAGCTTGTGCCTAAGCAATGACAAATGCAGGATGTTAATGGAAGAAGGAATTGTTCTAGGACATCATATATCACAGAGAGGTATAGAGGTGGATCAAGCCAAAGTATCAGTAATCAAGACACTGCCCCCACTTGTCAAACAAAGAGATGTGAGAAGCTTCCTTGGATAGACAGGGCACTACAGAAGGTTTATTGAGAATTATAGCAGAATTGCTGCTCCCATGTTTGCACTTCTCACAAAAGACAATGAGTTCATATGGACAAGCAACTGCATGTCAGCCTTTGAAAGTCTTAAACATAAAACCATCACAACACCAATACTTCAAGGACCAAACTGGAAAAATTCCATTTCACATTCACACTGATGCATCAGATAAAGCAATCGGATCTATGCTTGGGCAAGAACAAGACAAGAAACCCTATGCCATATACTATATAAGCAAAAATTTGGTTAGGGCAGTACTCAACCACACAGTCACAGAGAAGGAATTTCTGGTAGTCATACATGCAATCAACAAATTCAAGCATTACATTACAGGATACCAAAGTTTTATCCATACTGACCACTCAACGATCAGATATCTTATGAACAAGCCTAATACCATTGCAAGAATTATTCGATGGATGCTACTTCTACAGGAATTCGACATCACTATAATAGATAAACCAAGCAAGCATAATGTTTTAGCAGACTTTTTGTCAAGAGTAACACATGGGAAAGATAATGAACTGGTCCAAGATAACTTCCCTGATGAGCACCTTTTTGCCATATCAATAAAAAGTCCATAGTTTGCTGACATAGCAAACTATTTGGTATCCGGGAAGTTTCCAGAAAATTATAGTTATAAAGGAAGGACAAAAGTAATAAGACAAAGTGCCACATATACATGGATAGAGGGAATGCTTTTTAAACAGGGACCGGATCAAGTACTTAGAAGGTGCATTAGGGAAGACGAGGTGCATGACATAATGCATGCCACCCACAATGAACCCTGTGGAGGACACTACACTTCAAAAACGATAGCCTACAATATCTTGCAAATAGGGTATTATTGGCGAACACTCCACAGAGATGCTTATGAGTATGTGTCCCATTATGACGATTTCCAGAGAATGGGAAAGCCAACACAAAAACAAGAAATGCCACTACATCCACAAATCTCTTTAGAGGCATTCCATAAGTGGGGATTCAATTTTGTTGGCCCATTCAACCCACAGTCCAATCAGAAGAGCTACATCCTTGTATGCACTGATTACCTTACAAAATGGACAGAGGTAGCAGCACTGGCTGCTGCAAATGAAACCAATGTGGCCAAATTCTTTACTGAGCATATCTTTCACAGATTTGGGGTGCCAAGAGAAGTAGTTTCGGATCAAGGACCACAATTCACATCAAATTTAATTAAATACTTGATGGAAAGAAACAATGTAAATCACAGACAGTCATCCTCCTACCACCCTCAAGGAAATGGTCACGCTGAGGTAACCAACAGGGAAATAGAGAGAATCTTGACAAAAACTGTCCAACTTCACAAAAGGGATTGGGTTGACAGACTTAGTGAAGCGGTCTGGGCTTACAATACTACATGGAAAACAACAACAGGATTCACACCTTATGAACTAGTCTATGGGAAAAAGGTCATGCTACCAATCGAATTTGAAGTAAAAACATTAAGAATTGTAGCTGATCTAAATATGAACCTATCAGACATTAAAAAAGAATGCATGCTATAGCTAAATCAACTGGATGAACACCGCCAACAAGCACTTACACATACTGAAATCATCCAACAACAAAGAAAGAAATGGCATGACCAACATTTGAAGGATAAGAAATTCAAAGAGGGTGATTGGGCACTACTCTATGACTCCAGATTTCACACATTCAAAGGAAATCTAACCACTAGATGGCTTGGACCTTATAGTATACAGAAAATTTATGACAATGGAGCTGTGAGAATTATTACAATTGATGATGATGAGTTCCCCATGATCGTGAATGGGCATCGCCTAAAACTATACAAACAACCAAAGTCCAAAGAATAATTTACACAAGTACTCTACCAGCAACAATTGATGCTGATAGAGCATGCTCCAAAACAGTAAGCTTCAGCGCATTTCATGAAAAAAAAAACACAAAAAAAAGAGAAAAAACAAAAAAAAAAAAACAAAAAAGAACAAAGGGATAACAGGAAGTACAGGGCATCAACCTATTCAAGCGAGCCTGCACAATAATTCAAGTGAGGCTGCCATCAATTCAGGAGAGTCTACAAAATAGATCAAGCGAGGTTGCCAACAATTCAAGCGAGGTTGCCATCAATTCAACCGAGCCTACAAAATATATCAAGCGAGGCTGCCATCAATTCAAGCGAGCCTGCAAAATATATCAAGCGAGGCTGCCATATATTCAAGTGAGGCTGAAATAAATTCAAGTGAGCCAGCCACGTCTACATGCAAAAATCAGTCTTCATCTACTACAAAATTCATCAAAGACATGCCACGCCAACCTTTTTCAAACATATTCAAGAGAGCCTGCAAGTTATTCAAGGGAGCCAATCACATCCAACCATGCAATCATCCAAATATAAAGCACAATCACCTGAGTCATATCAACAACTGGCACAATTTTCAAAAGCACATACTCAGCAAATTCAAAACACGCAAAACGAAAAAAGAAACCTACGCACGTAACTACTGACATGCTGAAATCAACTACAGACACCGCTAAGATATACTACAGAATCCACCACGCATGAAAAATGGACCAGATCATCAATGCAGGTATGCATACATACCAAGGTAATCTCTAAAACGATTTTATTTGATTTTTACGATAAAGAACTTTCCCACAATACAGTCGTTTCTAGTCAGCTGAGGACAGCTTCAATTTCAAATCGACGGCATGGTGGAATGACCTTCATAACTCATGATTTCTACCAAAGCCCCGTCACCCTCAGCAAATCATGATTGCAACCTTCACCACATGAAGTACAGAAGTCGAACATGAGAAGGCAGAGATCGATCATGAAAAATAGGGGATTAAAAGTGGCAAGTACAGGTATGATGGAAAGAATAGGTGCAGAAAGGTAGTGAATTAGGGTGCAGCATATTCCACGATTTTGCATATAAGTAACCACCCGGAATTCCTGAGAAGCAGCCACCATTGTATTACTTGAGCCTGTAGACAGAGCCCGACCAAGTTAAAAGTATAAAACTGCATTCCAAAAGCCCTGGTTTGTCTGGTTATAAAGAAGATTCGAAAAATGACGAAGGGTTTTAAAAAGAGTGAACTGGAAGATCACAGTGCCATTTATCAAAACCCGAGACTCCTGCAGATCATTTGCAACTCAGGCTGGATGCCATTTATCCTTGGACTGAGAGGATACCATACAGGGGTAGCCCAAGAGTTCGCAAGAAACTTCAAGCATATAAAGGATGAATAGTACGTCACCCGGGTGAAGGGGTTATGCATAAAAGTGGATGAGGACATGATAGCCAAACACACTGGTCTTCCAATGGGCCTGCATTGGAGCAGTAACGACCGGGAGGCAAACCACATAGCAAAAGCAACATTCTTTGAGCGTGGAGAAGTTTATGATGAAGACAAAAATGGAGTCAAGAGACCCTCCATGCCAGCACCATTGGATGAAGTGGTTGCAATTGTCCTGAGGTATATTACATGCACTAGAAGATTAAGCTATGTTCCCATTTTCCATTTTCGTATTTTAGAGCTTCTCAGGCACAAAAGTCACATTTCATCAAACAACAATATTAGCATTCCATTTTTCCTACTCCAATCTCTAGCAGAGATGAGCTGGAAGGTGGCTAAGGGAAAAGACGATGCTTTGTCCCATCATGGGCTGATCAAACTAATAGTTGGTGAGGAGATAAAAGCTCAGATTCCAGAGCTCTCCTGGGAGGAGTTCATCGTGGTGTCTGCTGAGGACGTTCAGAGAATGAGGACTACGCCCTTGCCACCTGAATCGAAAAGTAAGACCACCTCTGTATCAGGGGCAAAAAGAAAAATTGACTTGGATAGTGTGGCCGACACCTTGGTGAAAATAAAACACTTCAAAGAGGACTCCCCCAAATCAGACCCAGATATTCCTACCAATAGTCAGGGGTCGAAGAGGCGCAGCAAGATATTCACACAGGTATCTAAAATCCGAGTCTCCAAGGAGAAAGAAAGGGAACCCAACCCCCTGATTACCAATGTGTCTAATGATGACATTGATCCTTTTATAGATCAAAAGGATCCCACTACAGATGAAGAAGAGGATGAAGAAGAAAAATAAGAAGAGGATGAAGAAGAGGAAAGGAATGAAGAGGAAAAATAGGATAGAGAAGAAGAAATGGATAAAGAAGAAGAGCAGAGCTTACAGGAGCAAGGCAACTTTAAGGAAAACCCTCGAGAATGTAATGAAGACCCCGAGGTCATTTCCCAGCTCGCTGAAGCACGAGCAGAATTGGAAAGGCTTAGAAATGAGTTGGCAACATTAAATATTCGGCTAGGAAGCCAGGCCACACCTCCCCCATTCTCAGCCGAGAAGACAAAAATCCTAAAGATGCACCATGCAAAAGAGCTCCGGCTGGCCGAACAGAAGAATTTAGCGCTGCAAGAAAAGTTGGCCAAAGCACAGAGCGAATTAGCAAGGAAGGACCAGGAAATTATCAAAATTAAGGATGTTTTTGCCACTACTATCAGCATATATGAGAGACTGCATGACCTTAGACGATCGTCGGCGGTCTATGCAGTTTATTTACAAGAGAAATGGGGCGAATTCTAGCTCCAGAGGTTGAAGAAAGATCTCCCTATAGAGGTAAGCACTCCTAAAGAATTTATTGATGCATCATTGAACTCCACAGAGCTGGAGAAAGACCAATTGATTGAGTTCTTCTTGCACAATTTCATAGTTTCTGGCTCGCCCAACTGGTCGCCAAACCCATATGTGGGCGATTTCCAGTTAAGGGCATTGTTTTCGTGGATGAACCACAGAATTGAGCGAGCCCATGACTATCATCTCTATGTTGCATCCAAATGGAAAACTCCATTAATGATCAGACCTGAGCCAACTCACCCTGAGGGAATAATCTAGAATCACAGGATCCTCACTCAGGATGAGGAACTGATACCCATTCTCCTCACAAAACAACAGGAGGCGGTGAGTCACTTTGACATTACACTTCGCAACACACAAAAGGAAGTTAATGAGTCCATCAGGGAAAGGTGGAGCAGGGTGGAAAATGATCTAAAACGAAGAGAACTCCACTCTCCCCTCAGGCTTAAGGATGCTCTCTTCAAAACCATACTCTACAAAGAATCCCTGGCAAGAAACCAACTAAGGTGGATTGGTATGAGACCGAATCCCCCATTCTTTCTTTTCCCAGTCCTCAAAGAACATATTAATGAAGAGGAGGAGAGGAAGGCATGGGCCAGGGAGGATCAAAATTTTCAATATCTCATATAGGCAGGGGAACCTAAGGTGACAGCATGGGATATTAGGGAGGTCATCGACGAAAGGAATAAGTCACCCAAGGATGGGTGAATCCTTTAAGTAGGGGAGAGAATGATGGGTCCATTTTTCAGGTATTTGATAACCGTTTTTCCAAAGTCCAGCTCAAGCAATGGTAACGAAATGCACTCAATTGTGGGAAAAGTGTTTTACTTTAATGATTTAATGAAATTGTTTTTATAATTAATCTTGTATGTTAGAATGCGTATCAAATAAACTGATTATATGGAAACCAAGCGTGATTGAGCAGGTTCAGGGTCATCAAAGGATGGACGTGTAGAAGACTAAAAGATCACCAAGCTCGATGCTCGATTTCCTGATTTATAGAGGATGCACTCCCACTTTCAAGATGAATTGACACTTTGACAATCAGTTAGGATCAGAGTTAAATCGTATAAATATGGAGCTCTTGGGTAGCGAGAGGTCCCTGCTGTTATTTTTGGGAAAGACATTATTTTTAACGTTTTCTGCACTATTGAGATACTGAGAAGTACAAACTTCTATTTTGACATGGATTTTATATATTAATGAAAGATTGATGATTAATTCCAGCGAGCGTTTCTGAGTTTTTATTCTCTCCTGAGTATGGGTTGGGGAGGGCCCCTCCAACATGTAGGTCAGGAGATTCCTATTTGCAGGTATTTTTCCAAGTATGCGTTTTACATTGATGAACAGTTCTATGATATATGGGAGCATTGAATGATTCATTATTTCTGTAGTAGTTTAGAATGCATTCCGTAGTACAGTAAAATGATTTTAGTAGTCATGTAGGTTCTTTCTTTCAATGCATATTTTTATTAACGATTACATGTGCAATAGCTTTGCTTTCGGTATCATAGTTTAGATCTAGAGTTCATTGCAGTTTCTCATCGTGATTAGTTTCTTTTAACTTCTTGGTAATAGATGGGTAAGCATACAATGATCGTATTTCAATTCTAGATTGGTAAAATAAGTTAGATCAAGACTCCAATTTTGTGTGCAGATAGTTGTTACAGACTTTGTTTCCCCAATAGTAGAGTAGCTCTGTTATGGTATTTTCATTCTCAGCATTTAGTTATTTCAGCATTTTAATTATTTCAAATAGATTTACTGTTTTTGTATCTTCATTTCTTAGAACAAATCAACATCTAATTACTTCAACATTTTAATTATTTAAAATAGATTCCCTGCTTTATTTCTCAGAACATATTTACTGCTTTCAACACTTCAATTCTTTTAATTAGATTTATTGATTTCCAGTATTTAATTCCATAGCATAATCAATTTTCACATTTAGTAGACAATCTTTAGAACATCGATACCGACATTTAACTGTGACAAGAGATTATCCTACAAGAGCACGAATAGTTCATGCATCTCTCAAGTTTGTACGTTCCCCGGGTTGACATTTAAAGTAGGCTCTTGGTATAGCTGCCCTCATTAGGCATCCACATTAGGAGCTCACCACTGCAGATAAATTATCTGAAATGTTCTCCTTTTCTTCACTTCTGGTTCTTCCTCAAATTCCTGCACAAATTTAATCATTGGAGACATTAACTGAATAGGGAATACTGCTTCAGTTCCATATACTATTTGAAATGGGGTAGTTCCAATGGACTTCTTTATTGTAACTATGTCTGCCAATAAAGCAAATCTTAACTTAGTATCCCAATTCTTCTTATTTTCTGATAACATTTTCTTGATGCTTGTCACAATGCTTTTATTGCTGGATTCTGCCAATCCATTGCCTTGGGGGTAATATGGTGTAGACTGTCTCAAGGAAATATTATTTTCTTCAACAAATTTTATCATTTTTTTGGACTTAAATGTAGGAGCATTATCAGTAATCAGTTTTCTAGGACATCCAAATCGACTAAGGATATTCTCTTACAGGAAATTAATGATAACCTGATCTGTTGCTTTTCTAGTTGGGATTGCTTCTACCCATTTGGTGAAAAAATATGTTGCAGTTAAGATCCACCTATGCTGGCCACTAGATGGAGGATGAATTTCACCTATAAATCTATACCCCACTGTTGGAATGGAGCATCTACTGATATGGGTTTCAAGGGTAAGTATTGTAGCTGACGTTTGCCTGCAAATTTTTGACATTGTTCACGAGTCCTAACCTGTTGATATACATCTGTGAAAAGAGTGGGCGAATAATACCCAGCTCTTAGGATTTTGAAGGCTGTTGTCTTCTAGTACTTATGTCCACCACATACACTAACATACAATTCCTCAGTGACATTATTTGCTTCTGTTCTATCCAAACATCTTAGAAGTATTCCTCCAGGATCCTTCCAGTACAAGACTTGATCAATCAATACATACTTGAGAGCTTTCAGCTTTACAGATCTGCATTCATTTTTACTCAACTCTGTGGAACACTGCATATTTAGCAAGTAATATACAATTTCAGCATATCAAGGAGAATCATAATACCTATTGTGAAGTTGTTCTTCATCCTGTTCTGAACATTTTGCCATCATATACAGATCCAATATTTGACAATTTGACTCAAAGATAAGCTTAGCTAAGCCCTGCCCCTTTACCAATTTAGTGGGCTTAATTTCCACATCATATTCTATCACTTTTGCAATCCAACTGCCTCTTTTTCCTTCGCTATCAGGATGTACCAAAATATCTTTCACAGTTGAATTAGGAACATAAGCTAAAACTTTAGAATGGAGTACATATATTCTGAAAAAATTAAGCGCCTTTACCAAAGCATAAGCCTATTTTTCCATACTAGTGTATTTCAACTCTGAATCCCTTAATGTTTTGCTAAAGAATAAGATGGGTTGCTCTAATCCATCAACATTTTTCTGCAACAACACAACAGCAATTGTTTCTTCTGATGCAAATGAAAAGATTGCAAAATCCTTAGTGTAATCTGGGGCTATCAACACAGGTGCTTCTACAAGTGCTTGCTTAATTTTTTCAAATGATTGTTTAGCTTGCTTAGACCATCTTACCTACCTATCCTTCTTGAGCATATTAGTAATATACTTAATAGTTTCAACAAAGTTAGGGATAAACCACCTCAAAAAATTGATTTTTCCTATGAAAGACTAAATTTCGTTTTTATTTCTAGGAATAGCAATCTTTAAAATAGCTTTCACTCTCTCCGGGTCTATTTTAATCCCATTTGCAGAAACTATGTGACCTAATAACTTACCTTCTATCATAGCAAAGTGAGACTTCTTTGGGTTCAATGATAGCCCAAATCTTCTGCATTTCATGAAAGTTTGCTTAAGATGTTTTAAATGCTCTTCATCAGATTTGGAAAATACTGTGATATCATCTTGATAAATGACCACAAATTTTTCATTATCACCTACAAAGCCTATGTACATTGCCCTCTGAAACGTGGTACTTGCATTCATTAGCCCAAAAGGCATTTTTTCATACATGAATGTACCTCGGGGGGTTGTAAAAGGTGTTTTCTCTCTATCCTCTGGCTGAACTGCAATTTGGTTATAACCAGAGAAACCATCAATCATTGAAATTCTTTCTGCACCTACCACTCTCTGGAAGATCCGATCTATCTTAGGTAGTGAATAGTTATCTTTGAGGTAGGATCTGTTTAAATTATGAAAATCCACACATAACCTTGTTTCTCCATTTTTCTTGCGTACTGGGACAAGATTAGCTACCCAAGACGAATACCTGAGAGGAACTATGATTTTGGCATCCAGTAACTTTTTTACTTCTTTCTCTATGACTGGTAAAAGTGCTGGATTAAGCCTTCTAAGTTTTTGTTTAAAAGGCTTAGTATTAGGCTTCAATGGGTTCTTATGCTAGATAACATTAGTGTCATAGGTTTTAAGATCCTCATATGACCATGCAAAAATATCTATGAATGTCTTCAACAAGGTGATGTATCTGTTTCTCTCTTTTTTCTAATAGTTTCTTAGATATCTTAACCATCCTAGGTTCTATTGTAGACCCAATATTACAGCTTATGACATCTTCTTCAGTAGTCTGCAAATTATTTTTCAACAATGTATCATTCTTTGAAAACAACCTCTCCAATGGAACTAATCCCTTAGGGATGAAATTGCTTTTTAAATCAAGATTTTTTTTTATCAGCAATTGAATGTTTTGCAGGGTTAGAAATTCAGCCAGATTTACATCTTCATCTAAATCAACCTGGTAATCTACAAATTCTTCAGTTAATTCTAAAAATTCTTTAATTTCCTGCTCATCTTGGAAGACCCTCCAATGTTTAATATCATCTGGGACTGCTGGTCTATACCTCACATCAATGGGATATTTCAAGTGTGTCACTTTAGGAATTCTGAAATAAGCTGCTGCTAATGCCAGTGAATCTGCAGTCTGATTACAATCTCTTGGAATATATGTTATGTTGAAAGCATAGAAAAAAATGATCAATCATATCCCATACTTCATTTCTGTAAACTTTCAATACTGACTGCTTTACCTGATAAATACTCTTTACTTGCCGAATTACCAATTCGGAGTCGCCAAACACTGCAAGACTTTGAATATTCATATCTTTTGCAGCTCTCAATCCAAGGATTAGTGCTTCATACTCAACAGTATTATTTGTGGTTTGGAATTCCAATTTATACATTAATGAAATAATCTCACCTCCAGGAGAAATTAACAACACACCATCCCCTGCTCCATCCTTATTTGATGATCCATCAAAATACATCTGCCAAATGCCTTCCTGTTCTTCTGTGTTGCACTAAACTAAAATATCTTTCTTAACTTGCAAAACCCATGCAACATCATCATTTACCTGTAACATGCATGAACGCATATCCTCTTGTGTTGTATAAATAGGATGATTCGTAGGATTTATGTCATCACTTACCAGGAATGCCAATTGCACCTCTCTGTATAATCTTCTATATTCACCTCCAAATATAGAGATTGAAGCATATGATAGATCCATTTCTAGAGTGCCACCTATCTTTTTAGCCCATGATCTTGACAACAACATGCCAAACTTAGGAGAAATATCAGCTACTACTACATCCATAAGAATACTTTTCATCGGAAGCTGAGCAAGATTGACTACAAGGTCTTTTATGACTCCTAAACATTTGACAGCTTGAGAATCAAATGCATATAGGTCATGGTAGGGTTTTGTAACAGATAATCCTAGGGATTCCATAACCTCCTTTGGCATAAGATTGTTCGAAGCACCTGAATCCAAAAGACAATTATGCAACATCTGGTCATGTATGGTAAGTGTGATATAGAATGGTGGGGAATAATAGGATTTTATGTTTTATTGGTCAGAAGCTTTTGAACCAGTGATAATGGTGGGATCTTTCTCCTGCAAGTTTATCACATCTGCTGATACATGAACATGTGATGAGTTCAAGATTTTCATGGCAGGTTCTCTATAAGATCTGCTCCTTATCAATTCAGTTAAAGGGACGGGGATCTTGATTTTATTTATCTCATGCTCCAAATCAAAACCAAGCATATTACCTACTTCTGCTGATTTAACAATGTTGCTTTATCTTTCTGTGGTTCTTGCTGTTCTCTGGAAGGCAATACTTCCTTGGCGGGCACAATTTTAACCTTCTTCTTAAAGGGTACAACCTGTTTTACTCCTGACCTGATTCCATATGATTTCTGCTACTCTTGCTGACAAATCTCAGATTTCTACTCATTAAGGTTTACTTTTTCATAATCAAGCGCTGCTATAGCATAATAATCATCCTTAATCACAAAATTAGAAGAAGATACATCATCCAACTGACTAATATCATGCTCTAAATCTTCAATTTCTTCTACTGCTATTTCATAAGGATAATCACCTCTTATCAAATTATCCTGAAAAGGTGGTTGTATCTTTTGATCTTCATTTTCTCTCCTCTCCCTTTGAATGACATTGTTTCTTCTTTCTCTGGGAATGAATCTATTAGGATAAGGGTTCCTAAACTGATTTTGGTTTCTGTTGTCATTATCCTTAGCAGGCTTATTTTGATTTTTCTTTTCCATCTCCAATCTCTCAATCTTTGCAGATAAATATTTGATGGTTTTATGCATTTCATCATATTTTCTATCTGAAACCTTTGTAAAAGAAGAAGAAGGTATCATTTCCTTTTTACCCTTTTGACCCATCTTTTGACCTTCATCTTCCTCTTTGAGTTTATTTGTTGCCCTAATATTGGATTCAACCTCTAGGGATGCATCCTGCATGTTCATCAGAGACACTACTTTTCTCTCCCTTAGCCATAAGGAAAATTGATAATCAAAAGCATTGACATAAGTCAATTTTGTTGCAGGTTCAGTGGGTTTAGTCTCTATGGGAATCTTGTTATACATTTTATTAAGCCTTTTGGAAAAATATGCAATTGCTTCATCAGGCTTTCTTTTCAATGCCGTGAATTCTATGTAATAGTAGAGATAATCTTTTGTATCTCCCCATTGTTTGATAAACACATGGTGTAACTCCTCCAAACCATCTATAGAATTCTCTGGTAATTCCCTGAACCATTTTCTAACTTCTCCATCTAGACTCTGAACAAACATTCTCATCCAAACATCTCTAACTTCAATTTTGTAGTTATCAGCATAGCTACAAAACTTATCCCAATGTTCTTCAGCAGTTCTTTCACCCTCGCCGTCAAACCTAGGAAAGTATTTCTTATAGTCTCCACCAGGAAAAGGGTTTAAGGGCCGAGGCATAACCAATGGAGCATATATAGCTGCCACCATATGGTCCATCATATGAGGTGGTTGGCCAACCATGTTTGATGAATGAGAAATCTGTGGGACAAATGGTTGATTCTGTGGAGATGGCGGTTTGGTATGTGGAGGGGAAGGTACTTTTATTTTCAACTGGCCAATGAAAATCCTACTTGTAAGAGGTATGTCAGGTTCTGTTAAAGATTTCAAGGTAAAAACTTTCTTAGGAGTATGTTTATGTTCTATAGATAGAGGATTTGAATAAACATTCAAATCACCAACCTGTGTTGGATTTAGCTCATCAACCTCAGGAATGCAGACTAATAAATCCAATTTATTTTCTTCTTGGATGTTCACAAGGTCTGAAGAGGAAGATCCTAGATCTGTATCAATAATGGAAAGCTGAGGATCACTGGATGATGGATAATTAACTTCCTTCTAGCCTTCCTTATAATCTTTTCTGGATCAGAAACTCCTACATGTAGAGGAGATAAAGGATTTCCTCTTGTACCAATCGGTTTTGAAGCCACTATAACTTTCTAACTGTCAGGTGAATGTAGTCTATAAACACATGTACTGATCTTGTCACCTCTCAAAATAAGCTATAATGATGTCAAACACCCAGGCAAGATATACCTTCATTTCTTCGTCCCCGGCAATGGTGCCAAAAGATGTTATCCCTAAAGTTGAACCTAGACTACGAGGGTTCAAGCTTAAGGAAATCTTAGATGGTAGATATCAGACATCTACTCAGTAATTGTTATAAAATTCTTGTGGCAAATGAATGTATGGTTTATGTTGGATAATATAAAACAAATGACAGGGATAATATAAAGTTTCAATATCTAAATAGAAATAGAAAATGACTGTGATCATAAACATACAAATGTATGAGCTTCAAGTTTCATTTCATAATTGGGGCATAGTTGTATACTGGTCAAGAGAATCACAACATGAAATTGAGACCATGCATAGATAAAATAATGACAGTATATACTTCATAAATTAAAATAAGACAGGCTCATAGATCATACCTTACTTGAAAAACAGTCATTTCTGCAAAAATTTAACATAAGAAACAACATACATGCCTATACAAAAAGCTTTTAAGACCGAACTTCCATCATAGTGTTCAAGTTCCAACCTCGTTTGATTCATTTCTATCTCACATATATACAAAATTTGTTCAAAATAAAACAGTTAATAGATCCTATTCTATTGGATCTAATCCCTTCAAAAATGGAATAGAGTTTTGGAATTAAGTCTTTCGAGCCATTAACATAAGTAAATTTAAACACAATAACTTGTCACCTATGAAATCCTATCACTTAATCATAGCAAATAAACTAAATGCTTCTAGATGACTCAGCTAGAACAGTCAGGTCATCTAGGACTTGTGATCTTCTTTGTAACTTGGTATATTCAACATCTGCATTATGCTCTCGCCCTTGCAACTTGTCCAGCTGGGTCTTCATTTGTTTGTATTCCTTATGCACAGCTCTCTTCTTTTGCAATGTTTCTTTTGCTATGGCTACCAGCTTCTCATAATCTGCATCCTTTTGCCCCAAGTCTTCTCAAATCCTTTTATTTGCCAACATTAGGCTCTTGTTTATATTCTGCAGGTACTGGCATTGTTCTTTGTAAGACTGCAGGGTTTTCTTCACCTAGTCCAATTCAGGGACTATCTCCATCTCCTCTGCACCCATTGCAACATCCTCTTTCTGCACTTCCTTAGAACTTGATGCCTGATTTCTGGCATAAACCTGCTTATTTTCAAAAAGTGTCTCTGGTATATGTCCCATATTTGTCTGCGTATCTATAAACTTTTCATTTTCAGAAATGAAAACATCTATTTCTTGATTATCCATCTCATTATTAGAATCATGGATTGGGACAACTTCATTTCCCTTCGTAGGTTCCTTCAACAATCTGGTTTCTGCGGCCATTTAGTCCTAGACCTTGTCCTCGGCCCTAAATCCACATTCTCTGTGCTTATAGTTTTTATTGGCTCATCTTCCTCAGCAATTGGCTTTTTGACAATCAAACTTAACATATCAGGCTTTAGTGTACTAGACTGGTCAGGGGTGGTCTTACCTTCAGCAACATTTGATGTGGTTTGCCCTACTTCATCCTTTCTTTTAGAATCTTTATCCTGTATCTGTTAATCTGGCAATTTTTCTTCACTGCCTTTCTCCTTAGAGGTTTTAATTTTTTTCTTGACTTCATAACCTTGTTCGAGGAGAAATTGATCCCAAATTTTCCCTATTTGCTTCAAATGATGAAGAACTAAGAGTTTGATAAGCCCATGATGAAAAATGGAGCGTTCTGTATGTTTCAGATGACCTTGCACCCATAAAACCATTTTCTGCAAACTTCTTCATGAATAGTATGGCAAATTCATCTTCTTGCTGCCATGTAAATGCATCAACAGTCGAATGTGGCATCTCAGAACCTTGTCAAAGCGGCCATCACAAGTGATATAGTTTTGAATCATTTCAAGAGGGATATTCCAATTTGGTTTTACTTTTCTAACATGAACCCCATTCTGCCAATTTAAGTCTTCAAAACCAGGCAGTAAAAATTCACTGTAGTCTCCTTCGAATTCTTTCTGCTTAAACCAACTTTCACCATCAGCTAAGACACTGATGACCTCTGATATGAACTGTTCATTAACTATTATCTTGAAACATTTAAAATCGACAACCCCATCCTTATAATTTTTTATAAAATATTTAGTCACCTGTGGGTTATAACTCTGTAGTTTTTCATAGTAAACTAGCTAGCCTGCGTCTCTCATCAGCTTTGTTGATCTTGGAAACTGCATGAGCCATTGGATTTTGTTTGGTTCATCTCTACACGGGAGGCCACCACGGTTTTCTTTTTTCCTAGACCTGCGAGGTTTCCTCCATACTTTACCCTTTTCAAAATAAAATGCATCAATGCTGTGAGAACCCTACCCTGCAGGGTTCATTCCCGAATTCACATTCCTTTGCCCATAAATTCTGCTAACTTCAATGCCTGGAGGATGTATTCATCAACCATTACTTGTGTACTTGCTCAATTGCCATATGTCAAGTGAAACATGCTGCCACACCTTATGGGGTACTAGATACATGCATATTGATAATTCATTTCGAATTATAATTAATGCAAATTATAATTATCAACTTTAAAACCCCTGTGAAATCATAATTTCACATTTCTGCGAAATTGACAGCATTTTTTACAGTACTGATAGCATTTTCAGATTTGAAATTTTTGCACATGCTGTCAGTTTAACATTTAAATCAGATTTGTTGAATTATAAAGTTTACAAACATTTGCAATTCCTTTTGAACCAAGAAATTTAAACCTGATTTGAAAATAAATTTGACCAAGAGCCTTATCCTATTTAATTATGAAAATATAACAAAAAGTAACCAAGATAATATAAAACTTAAGAAAAATGAGAGGAATGCATGAACTAGGCAACTGGAAAAAATGAATGAAAATGAGGTAAGGGTTGTATAAGTCTAAAGAACAACCCTAGAGATAATATACACAATGGCTCACTGATCACATCAATCATCATTGTCACCTAAAAATATTTGTAAATGAAATGCCAAAAATTAAAATTTTAAAATTTTAGTGAATTTTACATCCACCTTGTTAGACACAATGGCCCATTGATCACATCAATCATCATTGTCACCTAAAAATATTTGTAAATGAAATGCCAAAAATTAAAATTTTAAAATTTTAGTGCATTTTACATCCACCTTGTTAGACACAATGGCTCACTGATCACATCAATCATCATTGTCACCCAACATATCTGTTTATAACATCATTATGATTATCATTAATTGTCATAACCCAAGCAAGCATTATGTCCCTATTTCGTGCTTTCCTAGATCAACATTTTGTTCATCGTATGTATCCCTAACAATCATGAATTCATTCTGTCCATACATATCATCAACATCTTAGTTTGTACACTAGTAGCACATCAGCATACTGTAGCCCCAATTAATCCAAAGATAAAGGTTAAACTCTAATTTATACTATTGCGCCATAAACACCTCATACATTATAAATATATACATGTATATATTTATTTAGACTTTCTTTTTCCCACCTAAACATGGTCTTCATACCCACTTCATCACCATTTTATTTTGCTTCCAGCATGCCCACACTAGCTTGTAACTCATGCCCGCAAGGGCCATATTTATGCCTTTGAACATGACTGCAGCTAGACCTTCTTCAATTGCCCGCATGGGGGTCTTTTCCATGCCTCCAGGATACCAGCAGCTTCCACAAACATGCCCGCATATGCATCTTCAAGATGCCCACATATCACCTTCTCCACATGCCCGCATGTCCATCAGCTTCATTTCTAGATGCCCGCAGATGCCATAAGGGATGCCTGCAATCTCTTTGCCAAGTGTCAACTTCAAGCTTCTTTGTTCACTTCATGCTTCTTTGTTCATGTAACTTGTTATCTCCAAGTCATCCTTTTCTAGGGTATTAGGACCAACTCCAAATGACCACAATATGGGTCATTTGGCTCATTAAGTGTGCCAATTCCCATCACCTTGTCTTTTGTCTTGTCTTTTCCAAGTCCTTGTCAAGTCACCTTGTTTGCTTGTCATCATGCCATTTACACCTTTGTCATTGATGTTGTCATCAATGACAATCCTATTCACAAGATCATTCTGTCAGCCACAACTCACTGGGATGCACCAACACCCCAACAACCATAGATTTACAAATGATATTTCAGACTCTTCTTAAGTCTGCAGATTACATACATCATCAACTAGAAGCCCTTGTTTGTTTCAAAAGCACTTCATCATTCTCATCAAGCACTCATTATTCAATATAACTTCATTATGTCCATCAGCAAATATCACCAATTAGACACATCTTCATTATGTCATCATTATTCATGTCATATCAATCTGCTGCCATATCTCCATTCATACACTTTACACTGTCCATATGCACATCACAACATTATGCCCATATCATTAGTCATCTCTTCACCATTCTACCATCATGTCTTCATTCTGTCCATCAATAGACTGCCTCAGTTTAACCAATAAAAATACATATCTTTGCCACATCAGCATGGTCTTTATGCCCGCATGGTCTCCACCCTTATGCCCTCAATGACCCATAATGTATGCCTGCAATGGTCATATGAAATGATATTTATGTTTGTAATGTATGCCTGAGATGATGTTTATGTTTGTAATGTATTCATTCTTGCACAAAGTTTGTAAATTTTTCATTTTTGAGAGATGTCATTATAGCACATGTATATGTTTCTAATGATTTTTATTTTTATTTTTTGTTTGCAGTGACGACCATGGATGCCCACTCTGACATCCAAAGAGAAATTCAGAGGCTCAGAGAAATTCGCGCCTCAATTACTATTGTTGATGACAAGCATGTTATGCTTGCACCCAATTTGGATGCAATGATAGAGACATTTAGTAGGTCTAATGGTGCTTTGCAAGATATTGCCACATTCAGAAAAAGAAAGAGGAAACAATATGCGGATGGACTTAGATACAGAGAAGTCAAGAAGTTGAAAATATCAAAAGAACAAGACTTTTCCCTATTTAGAAATCCACGGGATGGTGAAGTCCCTAATGCAAACAAAAGGCACATTTCTATTGAGTGGTGTGCATATCAACCATTCATAGATAACTGGATGGACCAATGGTACATGGTGTTTGATGCACCACCACACAACAACAGGGAAACACCTTTGTATTTTCTGAGAAAGATGTACGCAGAGTTTGTGTTGGGGAAGCATGTTAACTATTTTGATATCTTGGAGTACCAAGTTGTTGGGATGGGGATGCCTCAGCAACGTCCCAATGCGAGGCACATAGATCCCAATCGCCCAGTAGCTCCACCTTGTAGGAAGCTACCCAGGCCAAATGTGTCACCTGCACATCAGTTGGTTCCAGAGACACAAGAGTCATTCCTACTGTTGGCACAAGCGGTTGTTCACCATAGCACGTATCTTCATGGTACGCACCAGGTAGGCCCATTAGAGCCACCATCTATGGGTGGAGTAGAGCCAGCACCTATCGGTGGGGTAGATCCACCACCTCCCGGTGGGGTAGAGCCACCACCTTCCAGTGGCTAAGCAACATCTAGTAGTGACAATGTACCTACACAGCATGAGCACAGCCATCAGCCCCACCCATGCACAGTATGTAGCCATCCTTGCTTTGGTCCTTTCTGAACAGATGATGCCTTTACTGGGTATTTCACACAGGTAAGTAAGTGGTTAACAATTTAGTGTCATTTTTAAATTATATTTCCTTACTATACACATATATATAGATTGCTAATATTTTTAATGGTTTTAAAACTTGTAGTTACTACAAGAAGGGCACAGGGTTGAAGACCTTTGCATTGATGATGCAGTGCATAGTCCAGAGGCTCATGCACCAGCACCACATGATGATGATGTTTCCATACTTTCAGTGACAACAACTCACAATGAGGTAACTATTTCAGCATGACATTATTTTAATACATGAGTAGACCCAATTAACAATTTAGTGTCATTTGTAAATAATTTTTCCTTACTATACACATATATAGATTGCTAATATTTTTAATGATTTTAAAACTTGTAGTTTCCACAAGAAGGGCATGAGGGCCAAGAGGCTCATGCAGTAGAACCTTCTGAGTTACAAGATGTTGTCATACCTTCAGCGACAACATCTCATGTTGAGGTAACTATTTCAACATGACATTATTTCAACACATGTTATTTTTTTATCACATGTTACTTAATTAATGCTACACGATCTAATATTTACATTTTTCTAAGTTGTAGGTTGTAGATCCCCATCATATGGAAATGATTTCATCTAGTGAGCTCCCCCCCGGTGGGAATACAATCGATAACGTGCCCGCGGAGACAAAATGGACGGTAGACCATTTCTTAGAATTGATTGACGTATACAGTACATTGGTATGTATTTCATCATTTTCAGTTTGTTAATACATGCTATTCCATTGACCAATGCATTTCTAACTACGTTAGTATTGGTGATTGTAGCCACCAGCAGATATACATTCGAGACTGTCAGCATTTCGATCTCCCCGTAGTCCCAACATGCAAAAGGGACAAGTGTACAAGAGAGGCTCCACTCCTGGAAAGAATGTGGATGTCCTCTATAGCAGACACATGAGAGATCCGTCTACCCCTGACCTAACAAAGGTCATTGATGCTGCAGTCAGTGTTGCATCTACAATAGCCATGAGTCATACGGAGGTAACTATTTGGACAATCACAATGCATAGTATTTAACCATGTTACTATATTTTTTAGTCATGCATGTCTAACTATTTCTCCATTTGGTGATTGTAGCCATTAGCGGCAGAAGTGCTTGGCCCCTCTGCTCAATCCATGGTTCTGCCCGTGTCTCCTCTTGCAGTGAGATGATCAATGTTTAATTGTTGAATTAATTGAGATATGATCTTTTATTTGTAGAGCACAACTATAGAGATGTCTTCCATGAGCACAGCGCTCACATCTATAACCCATGAGGACTTGGTGAGTGCTTGTCATAAATAATTTGGCCATAAGTTAATTTTTTAAGTTTGTTGATGGTAGGGTATTAGTGCAGTTATTTGATAAAAATAATGATTTTTTTTGCAGAATTCTGAGATGCCGAGCGATCCCAGGGAGATAGTCGATAGAGGAAAGTCAGGGAAAAACAAGAGAAAGATTGATTTTTGATGTTGCAAGTCTTGGATAGATGTATTTTGACATACATGTACACATTGTTGTACTTAGGGATACATGTACATTAACAGGCCATTTGAGGGCCGGCTACTTTCCCATATTTTGTATTACAAACATTTGACTATCAATATATTCCATATTTTCTCTTGAGTTTCGACTTGTGCTTGTGATGATTCATCTCTTCCACAAATTTATAAATTATGCTATTGAAATTTATAAAATTACATTTCAAGCAATATTTATTCTCTTACATTTATTGCATTGATCAGGTAACATCTCACCATTGCGTTATGAAAACATTATCTTCATGGAAAAAACTAATAATATCTTTCAACACTTCAATGAACTTAGCACATGCATGCTAATTTGATATCTAATTTAAAATTTTGCTTTTTGTCAACTCCAAGGGTTCATACCCATTGATCATGATTATGGTTGCAAGGAAAATATGTTGCAAGGAAAAAACCTCTGTCATAATAGTAACATGCTACGCATACCATCAATGTAATCCTATGACATTTTCAGACAGTAAGAGGAAGTCCAATAGATGCTACACATTTCATCAATGCTACTGTATTTCATCAAACTATACGTACATGAGCATCTATGCAGTTTGATTTAATGGCAAGGAATGCATAACTAAAGTGTAATAAAATTCATTGGGCCTTGATGTACATATGGTTAAATATATGTAACAAATATACCCTAGTTTGTTAAAATATGCTAACCAATAGCTAGTCATGAATTCACTCTCATAATATCGTTGAAGATATAAACCCTATCCTTACTAAACCCTAGTATGTAAGACCCTAGTTTGTGTTTTACCTCTTTCATATGTCCATTTTCCACCTGTCATTATGCAAAAGTAATCATCCAGAATCCATGGAAAATGAAATACCTAACTAGTTTAATGATATTCCTTGATAATGTTGTATTGATGAATGAAAATAAGATGTTCATGGTCCTATGTTTGTTTTGTTAAATTGCACAAGTTTCGTAATCATCATCATCACCCTCATCCTCATCCTCATCCTCATCATCCTCACCCTCATCATCATCTTCATCATTGCCATCATCATCATCTCAATCATGATCATCATCTTCATCACCACCACCACCATCATCATCATCATCATCTTCAACACCACCACCACCACCACCACCACCATCATCATCATCATCCTCATCATCCTCACCCTCATCCTCATCCTCATCCTCATCCTCATCATCATCATGGTAAACCATTATCTTCATCATCATCATCATCATCACAATCATCATGCTCATCACCCTCATCACCAAAATCTTCATCATCACCACCACCACCATCATGATCATCAACCTCATCATCCTCACCCTCATCCACATCCTAAACATCATCCTGATCATCATCCTCATCACCCTCATCCTCATCCCCATCCTCATCCTCCTCACCCTCATCATCATCATCACCATCGCCATCATCATCATCTTCATCACCACCACCACCATCATCATAATATTCATCATCATCATCATCATCAACATCAACATCTTCATGGTCCTATGTTTGTTTTGATCAATTGCACAAGTTTCGTAATCATCATCATCACCCTCATCCTCATCCTCATCATCCTCACCCTCATCCTCATCATCCTCATCCTCATCATCATCATCTTCATCATGATCATCATCTTCACCACCACCACCACCACCACCACCACCACCACCATCATCATCATCATCATCTTCACCACCACCACCACCACCATCATCATCATCATCATCATCATCATCATCATCATCCTCCTCATCCTCATCCTCATCATCATCACGGTAAACAATTATCTTCATCATCATTATCATCATCAACATATTCATCATCACGATCATCATTCTCATCACCCTCATCATCAACATCTTCATCATCATCACCACCACCATCATGATCATCATCCTCATCATCCTCACCCTCATCCACATCCTCACCATCATCATGATCATCATCCTCATCACCCTCATCCTCATCCTCATCCTCACCCTCATCATCATCATCACCATCGCCATCATCATCATCTTCATCACCACCACCACCACCATCATCATATTCATCATCATCATCATCATCAAAATCTTCTTGGTCCTATGTTTGTTTTGATAAATTGCACAAGTTTTGTAATCATCATCATCAGCCTCATCCTCATCCTCATCCTCATCATCCTCACCCTCATCATCATCATCCTCACCATCATCATCCTCATCGTGCTCTTCCTACCCATGTTGTCACCATCACCATCCCATTTTTCACCATAAGAAGGGAAACGCTAGCCACAAGTGCCCGGCAGACGACTTTGCAAAGTTGACCCCCGTGTGCAAAAATTGCACACTCCCTCACTGAGAAAAACCCTAGTTTCCAAGATGGACCTGCAAGATGACACGTGGGCTGTGGGACTAGTGGAGAGGGGCACCCCTAGCACTATCCTAATGTCCTGAATCCAACGAAGTCGACGGTTCGTCAATCGGAGCAACGGTCTTCATTCTATGGCTCCTTCCGTCTAACATCCAAAAGGCCTTCAAGGACACCTGCTAGATGCCTGCTGGGGGCATAGAAGTCCAACCGTGCAGTAAAACCTAGTTCTGGGGAGTCCTGCAAGTGTGTCTAGGAAGGTTCCCATTGGGAATGCTAGCCACAAGTGCCCGGCGGACGATTTTGCAAAGTTGACCCCCGTGGGGAAAAATTGCACAGTCCCTCACTGAGCAAAACCCTAGTTTGTAGAATGCACCTACAAGATGACACGTGAACCATGGGACCGGAAGAGAGGGACACCCCTAGCACTATCTGGATGTCCTGAATTCAACGGAGTTGACGGTTCGTCGATCCGAGCCACAATTTTCATTCTATGGCTCGTTTTATACCCCCACGTTCTGAGAAGGTTGAAGCTGTAAAGCAACAGCTCTCTAGTATTCATCCTGGAGCTCTTTTGTTTATGTCTAAGATAAAGAAGCTCTCAGTTCGTGAGCTGGAACATATCGATCTTAACAGGATTTATACAATCTCTATTTTATGAGAAACTGACCTTAGAACTTCTCGTAGCAATGACAATGAATCCTTCATTTTGCAATTGTTAGCAGAAGAAGATCAATTTTTGACAAAATAAATTAGTTATTACATGTGGAGGCAGTGGTTTCATGTGGAAAACGAGTGTAGGGTTGAGTAGAGGAAAGATGTTGGGAAATGAGTAGAACGAGTGTAGGGTTGAGCCGATGGGAAAGTGGCTTACAGAAGGAAATATGGCCGTTGTAGGTATCTATGCTTTTCTTTTGACGAAAATTGTAATAGGATTTCCATTTATAATACAGGCATATTTTTTACTGGTTTCATCAATAGAAAGTAGCATTTTCAATAACAAGTGGAACCGGGGAATCCTTCATTGTGTTCCATTAGCCTTTTGTTTAGCATTTCGTGCTCTGATAAGTGGTAATTCACCTCTATCATCGAAAACTTGGGTCTATAGGTACCTTCCCTTTCATATTCCTCATTATCCACAGCTAACACAAGTTAAAGATGCCATTCAGACCCAATTGAGAGCTAAGGAAGTGGTTTTATGTGACATCATCTTTGGGAATAAACATTTATGTAAACCACATGTAAATGAATAGAAGCTCGGGCAATACTCCCTGCTTTTAAACGCATTCTAGAGAAAGCAAGAGGACAATTTCATGAAAGTGACTTCATTCATCTATATTCTCATAATGCACACATAGTCCATCCTTATCTTGATAAACAAGAGTTTTATAATAGCTTGAATTTTTTGGGTGTGGTTATCTCCCTATATTCGGTTGTCTGATTGGTTGACAAGCTTGCCTGAAAATCTGTACGTTGAACTTCTTTGTTTTATGGCTGAAAATTGGAAGGGATTTTCAAGTCACCTGCAAAATGATCCTTTGTTGAAATATGTAAGTTCTTCGAACAACATAGAATTGGCTAGTGTATAAAATGCTACTGTCCACACCAGAATTTATCTTTCGTCAAAGGAGTCGCACATATTGTGGCTGACCAAATGGTCTAGGGAGCTTAGAAGTGCCGCCAAATAATATTCCATGCCTGAATCTACCCAGAAGGAAATTATAAATTTAGATCCTCGAGAATGCCTTAATCTACTTAGAAGACACACCTGCAGACTCCCTAGAACCTAGTTTTGTTGCACGGTTGGACTTCTATGCCCTTGACAGGCATCTGGCAGGTGTCCCTGAAGGCCTTTTGGATGTCAAACGGAACGAGCCATAGAATGAAGACCGTTGCTCTGATCAATGAACCGTCAATGCTGTTGGATTTAGGACGTCAGGACAGTGCTAGGGGTGCCCTTCTCCACCGGTCCCATGGCCCATGTGTCATCTTGTAGGTGCATTTTGCAAACTAGGTTTTTGCTCAGTAAGTGTCTGTGCAATTTTTTCCCATGGGAGTCAACTTTGAAAAATCATCCATCGGGCACTTGTGGCTAGTGTTCCTAGCTAGAACCATCCTAGAAACACCTGCATGTCTCCTCGGAACCCAGTTTTGTTGTACGGTTGGGATTCTATGGCCCCGGTAGGCATCCGGCAGGTGTCCTTGAAGGCCTTTTGGATGCTGGACAAAACGAGCCATAGAATGAAGACCGTCGCTCCGATCGACAAACCATCGACTCCATTGGATTCAGGACATTGGGATTGTGCTATGGATTCCCCTCTCCGCTGGTCCCATGGCCCAAGTGTCATCTTGTAGGTGCATTCTTCAAACTAGGGTTTTGCTCAATGAGGGACTATGCAATTTTTGCCCACGGGGGTCAACTTTGCAAAATCATCCACTGGGAACTTGTGGCTAGCATTCCCAGCTGGAACCATCCTAGACACACTTGCAGGACTCTTTGGAACCAGTTTTTGCTGCACTCTTGGACTTCTATGGCTCCGATAGGCATCTGGCAGGTGTCCTTGAAGGCCTTTTGGATGCCGGACAGAACGAGCCATAGAATGAAGACCGTCACTCCGATCGATGAACCATTGACTCTGTTGGATTCAAGACGTCGGGACAGTGCTAGGGGTGCCCCTCACTGCCAGTCCCATGGCCCATGTGTTATCTTGTAGGTCCATCTTGGAAACTAGGGTTTTGCTCAGTGAGGGAGTGTGCACTTTTTGCACACGGGGGTCAACTTTGCAAAATCATCCACCGGGAACTTGTGGCTAGCATTCCCAATTGGAACCATCCTAGACACACCTGCAGGTGTAATGTCCAAAAAATAGCAAAAATTTAAAATTTTCCCTATCTGCAATAAACATTAGTTTATAATAACAAACTGCATACTCTAGATTTAATTTTGTCAAAACATTCCTACTTGTATGAACGAATGTAAGCCAATCTCCTTTGTGTTACATGGTCTCTGTTATGTATAAGTTTTTGGGTTGCGGAAGCAGTGTGGAAAAATACTATGAGGTCATGTTTTCATTGAAATTATAACTACTGGTCGTAAAAAACACTCATTATTGTTTTAAGAAATATATGGTCTAAATTTTGATGTCTAATGTCACCTTCAGGTGATGTTATTCATATGGTGGTACTATGCTGCTCCAGGAGAGGTAATTACATACCTCGGCAGGGTTACCGAGAGGTATGGGTGAATGTTGTGGTGATCGGAATTACTTAGCAAAACGCTAATTCTATTTTGTACTTATGTGTTTGCAGGTCTATTCTATCTGAGAGTGCTATCTCTAAATAGTTGGTTCACATTTTACTACTGGTCCTATCTCACCAGGATAATGATAATTTAAATAAAGTGAGGATCCCATTACCATGGGGGTTCATACATAAATGTCTCCCCAATGTAAGGTGCACAACTAGAAGTTTAAAGTAATTTGAAGGAAACGTGGGGTGAGTCGTAGTCTCACTATAGACTTTGTACAAAAATCGATCCTGTTGGAATTTAAAAGCAAGTGTGGTTACACCCATGAATTCACTATAGACTTTGTAATTTAAAATCGAAACTCCACTATAGAGAGACTGGTATATTCTTAAATGTGCTTTTAATGAGTATGGGTGACAGCCTATCCCACGAGGGTTTGGGTAATGAGTTGGGGTTTTCTATCAGTGTTCCTTGTAATCGACTTTCTCCATCTCTCGCTTTGCACTTCGTTGTATGGTGGCTGCGTTGTATACTAACCCAAGCCCTGCTTGTGGTCAGTACCCTTGGTAGGTATTGGAGTGGACTATGGCGTAAGGCGTTCCTACTTCTTACAAGTAAGGAATGAATGGTTCCTATTTTCCTTTGACATTTTCATCTTTCCCTATCGATCTTTGACTAACTGTTAAACTTGTTGAAAAATGATAGGTGATAAAGCTTTGGTCAGGGAGCTACGATGGTTCATGGTGCCATGGCTAGGGTAATGGTAAGTCTGACTTACCCACTTGGGCCCTGCCTTTCTCACCTCTGGTGTTTGTATGTACGCGTTTAGCCTGGTCTAGCATGGAGGCTTTCGTAAGCCTTGGGCTTAATAATTCACCTTTGGAAGTCGTTATTTGTCTACTGGCTATCCTAGAAAGGATGGGGTTCTCACTGTAATATAAGGATTTAAGCCGAAACTTACTGATGCTACTATTATGGGGTTCTTGGGTATTTTGGAA
This sequence comes from Larix kaempferi, assembly GCA_027924585.1. Lineage (NCBI taxonomy): Eukaryota > Viridiplantae > Streptophyta > Pinopsida > Pinales > Pinaceae > Larix > Larix kaempferi. Next base: position 10,642,366 of record BSBM01000084.1, read on the forward strand.
ATCTGTTTGTACAGTAATCATTCAATGATAACAAGTCTTAGCGCCTTCAGTTGGGGAAATATAGCTGTGATTTGCGTGTTAATTTAATTTGAATTTGTTACTGTATTGAAAATTTGTTAGGATGTTGCGGTGTAAATAATGTATTGCGTGTAAAGGAATATAGGATATAAATGAGGATTTTCTATGCCTCTGTCTCTGTACTGGGGTTAGGATACCTCGATTATCTTAATAATGGCATGGATATAATGGTTGCTAACATGAGGAGGGTTTCCAATTTGTACTCAGCGTTTTGTTTCTTCGTTGTTGATGACCACGACCCCTATAGGGAATTCCTACAAGTTTTGGGGCGTGAGATAGCCGTGGGGTTTGACCTTCGATCTCTGTTTTCGTTTATGCAACTGTGTTTGTGACTTTCTGGCATTTCTAAACACTGTCAATTTACAATGTAAAGTTGTTAGGGTTAGATCGAGTCTGAGTAGGCTATCGATCTGTGAAATTTTAAAACTCTATGCTCTTTGGAGACTAGATCGATGGTGGTAGCGATGGCAGAATATTATGTGTGTTTTGTAATGGAAAAGAGGAATGTATAAAAGAAAACGATGATTCCTGTCTTTCCTATTGTCATCGTTTTAAAACAAATGTAGTGTGTGTAAATTCGTGTAGATTTTCAAGAAACGAAGTAGATAGAAAAGAATTCATACAAAGAATGATGCTATGTTTTTCTTACTTCAGATTTGGTATTGTTAGTTATTCGAAATGTCTGGACTAAAGATTTTTCTGTTTAAAGCAAAACTGGATCTCAGTATCTAAAATGTCTTGATGAAGTTTACAACTAAGGTTTAAGAGGGGAGAAAATAAACACAAACTATTTTGGTTGAATTAAATCAACGATTCTGATATTCTAGTAAGCAATACAATGACTAGCAAAGACTAGCTGGCTAGTCCTGCTAGGAATGCCATTTGACTCAGGGAAAACTTGTTTTAAAACATAAATTGAGAAAATTACTAATTTAAAGTTTCATTCATAAACAAACAATGTATAAATTATAAGAGGGTTTTATACAACTCTCATACCTGTTGATCCCTATAGCTTGTTCCAACTGTTAATGTCCTGCTGATCCCTGTAGCTTGTTCCAGCTGATAATGACCTGCACACTCAACCACTAATTAATGAAAACCTCTTGAGCTCTTAGCTGACTTGAGAATTTAGCTAACTTGAGAATTTATCTTGGATTGGATGACTTTGGGACTACCACGTTCCTCCCAACCATGATTCTAAAACTGTTCCTGGTTCAGTATGAATCCCCCCAAGCTGGTTCTGACATGCAAACTTAGAAGTAGAGGCCCTAGGTGTGTAGCTGGTTTAGATCTCCAAATCTATGGGTAGAATTCACTTCCTTCAGCAGAGAGTTCTTCTTGGCGTAATAATAATACCAAAAGAAAAATATCCCCCAAACTTTGGGGTCTGTCCTCCTTAAGTAGGACAAATCTTGAATTATGACTGTTGGAAATTACGGGTTTCTTTAAAATAATTTAATTTATAAAAACAATATTTGTTTATTTAACTACTAGTTATTTTGGAAACTAGGAGGTCTCACTTTGTTTTTACCAAAGTGTTTTTGATCTTTAATCTTTTTATAATAATAATAATAATAATTACAATCCTATCCAAGTATTAATAAATAATAAATTGTAATTGGCAGCCCACTTAAGCATAAGTATATATAATAAAACTAATCAATAATATATATATTGAAACTCCTAATTACTAATACTTAGCTTTGGGATACTTAAGCATTATGTTTCACATAATGCTTCTTTTAATTCCTTTTAATGACAGGGGGTCCACTTCTGTGGACGGCTTCAATAGCTGGTAGGGCACCTCTAGTCTCTCCTTTTGCATGTCAGATTCCCTCGTTTTACCATGGTAGTTCCCGCAGTGGATGATGATAATAAGATTTGTTTAATCAAGTTGAAAATAGTGTTGATAAGACACGTAAGTGCTATTTAGAGTCCTCTCGACTCAACACTTGAAATTTAGTAACCCTGAGTGCTCTTTAGAGCCTTTTAACTCAACACTCTCACATGGGCATTACGCTAGTGCAATTCCAGAGCCTCTGCTCAACACTAGAGCTGGAATGTGGTTGTGAGGCACATCTAGGATATTAAGTGGCCTCAGATCTAGTAATCATTTATTTCAAGCTTGGAGTGCTCTAGGGCTCATGCCCAACACTCAACGTACATTGGGGCTTAGGCCCACTACGAAATAGAATCCTCTAAATACATCGAGGCTTAATCCCAGTACATAGGTCATTCGTGTGTTTCTGAGTCCATGCACAACATACTAAATAATCAACTATGTAAATCATGCTCTGCACAGTATAATGTCACAAAAAGAATAATCTCAGTATATCATAATTTGTAACCAATTCTCATAATACAACATAGTTTATTCATTCAGGCTTTCCTGCCCCACATATATCAATAATGAAACAAATCAGGGTCCATGCCCAATACATCAACTCACGAAGGAATAAATCAAAACAAACTACTGCTATGTCAACATAATAAAATCACACATACAGGGGCCATGACCCGATATAACCTCATAGCATAGTTAGTCAAAAAGTTGGGATATTACATCCCTCCCCACTTAGAACAACATCGCCCCGGTGTTTCTAGGGACTAGGAATAAGCTCATGAAACAAGGCGGGGTATGCCTCTCTCATGGTAGCCTCATTCTCCCAAGTTGCCTCATCTGGTCCAAAGTGCTTCCATTGCACTTTCAGCTGAGTAATGTTCCTCCTCCTATGCTGGACCTCTCTCTTGTCCAGAATGTGGAGTGGTTCTGGCGTGAACTCCCCTTTAGGCTCCACCTGTAATAAGGACCAATCAATAACATGTTTAGTATCATATACATATTTTTTTTAATAAAGAAGCATGAAAAACATTATGAAATTTTATGTGTACTGGTAGGGCTAACTCATATGCTACTGGACCCTTCTTTCCCAGTATTTCAAACGGTCCACAAAACCTTGGGGCTAGTTTACCGCAACGTCCTAAGCTAACCGAGCTTTGTTTCGCCTTTATTCTTAGGAAAACATGTTCACCGATCTGGTAGTCCTTGTCCTTCCTTTTCTTGTCTGCGTAATTCTTTTGGTAGTCTTGGGCCTCTTTTAAATTTAGTTGTACCTTGGAGACTAATTGTTCCAAGTCTTTTAGTAAGTTTGGCCCTAACATAAGCTTGTCCACCGGGCTATCCTAGCTGACGGGGGTCCGACACTTTTGATCGTAGAGTACTTCGAAAGGACTCATTTTGGCCGAGGTTTGATAACTGTTTTTGTATGCAAACTCTGCAAGGTGTAAGTAATCTTCCTACTTATTGGGATTGTTCATGACATACATCCTCAGCATATCCTCCAGAATTTGGTTTACTCGTTCCGTCTGTCCATCGGTTTGGGGGTGATATGCGGTACTAAATTGTAACTGCATTTCTAACCCCGAGAACAGTGCTCTCCAAAAGTTACTAGTGAACTTTGTGTCTTGGTCAGAGATAATTGCTTTGGGTATCCCATGTAACCGGAAAATCTCTTTCAGGAATATTTCTGCGATGTGATCGGCCTTGTAGGTATATTTCACTGGTATAAAATGTGTGGCTTTTGATAGCTTGTCTACTACTACGAACATGGAGTCATTTTGTTTCTTGCTCTTGGGTAGACCCGTAATGAAATCCATACTTATTATTGGTAAGATTCAATATGCTATGACATAAAATAGCATCATTACATTCCATTTCACAATAATGGCATATACAGGATCACTGAAGAAACAACAAGCATAGCATAAAAACAAGAGACATAGTTTTATCCTGGGAAGCCCTCATGGGGTAGAAAACCCAGCAAAGCTTCCTCAATATAGATGACCAGCAATATACAAAGATGCAAACCGAAGACATGATCTCCTCCTCCACCATAGCAGACCTCTCCTCCACAAGTGCACTACATTCTGAGTGAGGGAAGTGTGTGTATAATGAGGAACAAACCTCCTCTATTTACACACATCTCTGACTTGTACTTTATATTAACTAGGTCGGCCCCAACTTACGACTGGGTTAAAAACCCCACTACAACTGATTGGGCCGACCCCACTAGGGTGGTCTAACAACCCTTTGACCCACATAACACATACAGAGCTGACCCCCACTAGGGAAGTCTAATAACCCAAGTTACCATGTTCCGACGGAGGAATAAACATCTCCGCATATACAATAAGATCTTCATGGAGGAATGAAACATCTCCGGAATAATAAAGTACAAATATAATATTCTTAGAAGTTACAATATCTCAACACTCCCCCTTAATGAGAAGGATATTATAACAACATTTGCAGGAGCAAGGAGTCATCAACATGATACATCTATAAATCATTGGAAGCTTTCTCAATATAATCAGTAACTCAACCAGTTACTGGAACATCTTCAATACTAGAACATCAACATCTTCAGTACCGAGTCTTTATCTTCTGCAGCACTCAAACAGCTACAGCAACATTAACATCTGAATCCTCACGATCATCAACATCATCATCATATGATCATCAGCATCGTCATCACATGATCATCAGCATCGTCATCACACGATCATCAGCATCGTCATCACACGATCATCAGCATCGTCATCACACGATCATCAACATCATCATCATACGATCATCAGCATTGTAATCATACGATCATCAACATCGTCATCATACGATCATCAACATCATCATCACACGATCATCAACATCTGGATCATCTCGATCTACATGATCAGTAACATCATCATCTAAATCATCAGTATTAGTATCCACACCAATACAAGTATACACATCATCAATACAAGTATCCTCATCAATACAAGTATGCATATCATCAATACAAGTATCCTCATCAATACAAGTATACATATCATTAATACAAGTATCCTCATCAATACAAGTATACATATCATTAATACAAGTATCCTCATCAATACAAGTATACACACCAATACAAGTATACACATCATCAATACAAGTATCCTCACTAATACAAGTATCCACATCATCAATACAAGTATACACATCATCAATACAAGTATCCACAATAGCAGCATACCCTGCAACACACACAATCATATTGCAGGATGATCAATCCCACTCTCTTTAGGACATAGGTCCATGGATGATGCAATCCTGTCATGTACCTTTTGAACCGAGGTCCAAGGACGATCCAGTCCTACCTTGTACCTTTTGAACCGAGGTCTAGGGATGATCCAGTCCTATCATGTACCTTTTGAACTGAGGTCTAGGGACGATACAGTCCTATCATTCAATTCTCGGAGACCTCATGTCTACGGCTCAATTCAAGGGACCGAAGTCCGAGGACGATCCAATCCCCTACCTATTCATTCAGGACTTTATTTTTGGAGACATCTTGTATACAGCTCAATTCAAAGGACCAAAGTCCAAGGATGATCCAATCCCCTACCTGTTCATTTAGGACTTTATTTTTGGATACATGTTGTCTATGGCTCAATTCAAAGGACCAAAGTCCGAGGATGATCCAATCCCCTACCTGTTCATTCAGGACTTTATTTTCGGAGACATCTTGTCTATGGCTCAATTCAAAGGACCAAAGTCGGAGGACGATCCAATCCCCTACCTATTCATTCAGGACTTTATTTTCGGAGACATCTTGTCTACAACTCAATTCAAAGGACCAAAGTCCGAGGACGATCCAATCCCCTACCTGTTCATTCAGGACTTTATTTTTGAAGACATCTTGTCTACGGCTCAGTTCAAAGGACCAAAGTCCGAGGATGATCCAATCCCCTACCTATTCATTCAGGACTTTATTTTCGGAGACATATGTCTATGTCTCACTTTAGGACTAAAGTCCAAGGATGATCCAATCCTCACATGTCCATGAAGGACTTCATTCTCAAAGACATACATCTACGACTCGCTTTAGGACTGAAGTCCAGGGATGATCCAATCCCCACTTGTCCACTAAGGACTTCATTCTCGAAGAAATATGTCTACGGTTCTCTTTAGGACTGAAGTCTAGGGATGATCCAATCCCCACTTGTCCACTAAGGACTTCATTCTTGAAGACAACTGTCTACGGATCCTTTTAGAACATGTGTTCAAGGATGATGCAGTCCCCTTGTCAACTTAGACCTTGTCTAAGGACCATCCACCAACCTCTCTGTTGGCATCACCAATATAGGTAACCACATCATCGACCTCTCTATCGATGTAGGCAATCTCATCATAAGTGACCACATCACTGCCCCTTTCGAGTGGGTCCTTCTGAACTACACCAAGCTTGTCTTGGAAATATTCAAACTTTTACTTGAGGTAGAGGTTTGGTTAGTGCATCGACAACTTGTTCACTTGAGTTAGAGGTTTGGTTAGTACATCGGTAACCTGTTACAAATTCGAACTTTATAGTTCCTCTCTACGCCATATCTTGTATATAGAAATGTCAGATCTCTATGTGCTTTGACTTATAATGGAACACTGGATTCTCTGTCATCTTGATACAACTCTGTTTGTCACATAGGATCATAGTTGGGTCTATCTCTAATTCAAACAATCCTAAAGCCATACTTCTTCACAACTAGCAGAGCAAGCAACCATATTTTCTGCTTGTGCTAAGAGCCAAGAGCCATACTGGACTATTTCCTGCTAAACCACAAGATCATGGTTGATCCCAGACAATAACATCCTCTCGATGTGCTCTACCTGTCTTATACACTTTCTGCTTAATCAACATCTGTGTAGCCATCTGAAGTCATGATCTCCAAAATAGCATAGATCAAAGTCTATCGTATCCTTTAGGTACCTCATCACATGCTTTGCGACTATTAGGTGAACACATCTAGTTTCCACTATATATTGACTCAAGGTGTTCACAGCAAAGCTTATATCTGATCTAGTATTTGTTAGATACATCAATGACCCAATAATTTGTCTGTATAGAGTTATATACACTAACTCTGATGAGTCATTCACTAATAGCTTCAAGTTGGAATCCATGAAAGTGTCCATTCCAACATATCAAGTCCTTTTAATATTTCTCGGCATACTTTCCCTGGTTGAGAAAGATTCCTTCTAATCCTTTCCATACTTCCAGACCTAGGAAGTAATGCATCAATCTGAGATATTTCATTTTCATTTCTGCAGCCATCTATCTGTGCCATCTCTCGTCAGATGGGTCTACTGATATGAGCCTCAACATCATTCGAACTTTGTGGTGATTTCCTTCTTGCATCCATGTCATCTTTGTATAGAAACCATATTCAACCTTGTAGCAAAGGTTGAGATCCACATCACCCATGGTGATCATTAAGCTCATCAATTTACTATCGATCCTGAGTACCCATACAGAACATGATTCACACTTCTTCTTTAATTACATCATTAAGAGAATGGCCTTATCTAGTCACTTGGAGCAAACATCTCGTCATGATTCTCTTCCTCTTTCTAAGAGAATCTTTTAGCCACGAGCCTTCTATATTATGCTTGATTTGTAAATATTATTGTTGAACATCCATCACTTGTGTGGTGTTCATCATTCTTCATGATCTTTCCTACAATCAAAATTAAGTACATGATTAGTAATACTTCATAATCATGAAATCATGTTGACATGATAACCTATTATGCATACAGATATCATTTACATAGTTATGCAACTATCTTGACCAATACTTTGGCACAACACTTTTCCATATCCTATATGCATACAGTGGCTATCTAGATGCGTTCCATCTCTACCAGAACATACTATCGAGAGTGTGCACAGCTCTCAGCATGTCAGCAAAGAGGTTTCATTCTAGACAAGCAACAATGGAATGTTTGTCCAACTTACCAATCATATGCATATTAGTAGTATATTGTTCAATGCTCTATGAATGTTTACACTCAACATGATATATTATAGGAATACAAATATGCATACAACTATCACAAGCAGTATCATTTACTATTTCAAATAGCAACTCAAATACTTATCTTTTATGTTTGTGTGGTTGTCTCTCACTTGATCTTCTATATGTCTTTTGAACTTCTATTCATTCTGTACCACTGTGCATGCTCAAGTGTGCACTAGTGTCATCCTCATGATCTCATACACAAACATACATTCATTAGTATATTCTCAACATTATAATTCTAAATAATCTTGAATATTTATAGTCATGATCATAGATAATAAACATTAGCATTCAAGGTTTCAGGAAAGTCTTCTTTTACTCATGCATATTCTTGCTTGATCATAGGACTCTTCTGGTTAGTTAAAGCATCAATCAAGATAAGAGACATAATATGCATAAAACCTTGATAACCAGCTTTATGAATAAGCATAACCAATCATACTAAGTATACTTATATAAGGGATCCTAACACAAGGTAAGATTCATAGGAAACATACCTGGATTAGTATATCTATTTAACATACCTAATCAATATCTTATTTGTTCTCTTCAATGATTTAGAGATCCTGTGCTGGAACCTGCATATCTCATAGGTTAAAGATAATAGAACAAAGTCATACATACCTCGTAAGTAGAACTTCTATGTGATCAAGGATTATGGATGAGTCTTTGTCTTCATGTTGTCATGGTCATGGAACTTGATTTGTCTTTCGTGATGTACCTGTATCTTGTTAGCAGCAACATTTGTAGCTAGGGTTTTCACCCTAGCTTGTGCAAATGAGCACCTACTAAGGAGAAGGGACTCCTTAGTAGCAGTTCAGAAAAACAGTAAATGAAAGACATTACAGTAAAATAGTAACTACTCTAAGCATGTGCATAAACAGAAAAGACAAGATAATAAAAATGGTTTTTGTATTGATTATACCTCCAATGTGAAGGTTGATGAAGCCTTTGCAGTAGTCCAGGAGGGTTGCTTCCAAGCTCCAGTGTTGTTCCTTCCTCTTTCTCCAAAGGGTTTTGGAAATGGGCCAAAGTGGCACTCAAATGTGAAAGTAGCTCAAGGGTGAGCTAGGGTTTCAAGAGTGATTTTGATAGAGTAAGGGTGTGTTTGACTGTGGATATGAAATGAGGGGCCTCCATCACCTATTTATAGGTTTTTAGTGGTGGAGTGCTGGCCCATGGTTTTGGGAACCATATGGTTTAGGTCAGCTATATAGGGTTTTTGCTTCCTTTTTCCCTCTTTTTTGTATTTTTTATTCCCTTTTTAGAGGGTTTTTGCTATTTTGGAGGAGTTTTGGATTATTTTGGAGGAAAAAGGGGTTTTTTGGCCTTTTGGAGGCTTTTTTAATGGCTTTTTGGCCTTTTGGAGGGTTTTTAAGGTTTTGGAGGCAAATATTGTAGGAAATATGGACAAATGAGTCATGTAATAGGGTAGATGAGGTAGTGAGCACTTTTTGGGTATTAACAGATTGCCCCTTGATGTGTGAGGGTAGGAGATTATCGTATGGCCGATAGACATAATAAGTCTTTTATGGTTTTCCTGGGGTGTGGAGAGGAGAAGAAACAAACTAGAGCTCGGAACAATGGTCCCGAACAAATTGCAAAAACTGAAATTACATGACCTCAATAATGAATGAGGAATAATCTGAACATATGGACGAGGCGGGCATTCCCATGCTCATCTCAAGATATAGAACAACAATAACAATGGGGTCCAAAATATGGGGATTTGAAATATACATGGCCTCAAATAATGAATGAGGAAGAATCTCAATATATGGACGAGGCGGGCATACCCATGCTTGTATCAAGATACATAAAAAATAACTGTGAGGCCCAAAAAAAGGGGGACCTGTAAGATACATAGAGAACCACTGTGTACATCATAAGGGTCCAGAGGGGACACAAATCTGGGACATACTGCTGGCCTGACCATGTCTGAGCTGAAGAACTGATACATTGGAATAACAACAGTGCTACTGAGTGTGGTACTAGAGGAACTGATGAGCTGCTGGATCATAGTGACAGGGAGTCATACCCTCAATGGTACACTGAACTGGAATTGAACTAGGTACTCAAGGAAGCATATAACTAGATGGCTTCTGAATACAATCGCCAACGCAACTTGGAAATCCATGAGAACATATAACTGGGCGTTCCGAAGTGACTTACCAATGTTCTAGAGTTGAGGGAAATCCGGGGTCTTTGACCAATAATTGAAGGGATATAAACCCTATGCGATTTTCAACGATGCGATCAAGGTGTTGAAGTCGAGCATGTGAAAAACAACCACTCGGTGAGGCGATGATGACTCCTCTCAAAGTGGTCCGTAGGCACTCACCACAGATGGTGATGGGTCCAAGGCGCAGGGACCTCTGGGTCTATCCTCTGGAATAGAGGGGCTGTCGTCGACAGAGGGAGACCTGCAACTAGCAAGGCAATGATGTTTCCTTGGTAGGAGCACAAGGTGGAGAACCAAAGTGTGAGAGTACTGATGGTAGGACTGACATACTGTGGGGGTTAACTGGGCAAGTAGATGGGGTGGACTCAAACTTTCTTTGTTCAGAGTATGATGGCGGGGATGATTGGGAAGCATATGAAACTGACGAGTGGGAAAGGGATCATAACTGTAATGGATCAAGGATAGTGACTAGGGTGAGTGACACTCAAGTTGGTGTAAAATGGTAGGAGACTGCAGAATACTCTAAACAAAGGCAACCTGATTGGGGGTGCTGCCGAGATGATCGATCATAGTTCCAAGAGGCATGGGAGGACTTCTTCATGGGTTAAGGAACTAGAAGAAGTGTGTTTAAAATGGTACTATCGTGTGGATTTATACGAGCCCAGGACAATTCATGCTCGTGATTGCTTTCAATTTTAAGGAGTTTGAAAGCGATAAGAAGACTCTGAAATAATGGAATGGTATCATCGTGTGGATTTGTACGAGCCCAGGATGGTGCATGCTCGTGGTTTCTTTCAATTTTAGAGAGTCTGAAAGCAAATAAGAAGACTCCAGGGCGGTGCTTTTTCGTGTGTTAGTCTCCAAGGCCCGAAGAAGCATAAAAGGATGTAATGAAGAACTCTTCTAGCTGGTGTGACTAGAGTATTCCTTTTTCATAATTAGTCTACCAGGTCCGGAAAAGGGTTAAACTTATACCAGATAGACGCCCTTTCAGGTACTTTAACGAGTATGAAAGGAAGCAAGATTGCTTAGCGATCTTTTCATTGTTTTAGGAGTCAGAAAAGAGCTTAACAGAAACTCCCTAAGTGCCTTTTTCGTAAAGGACTTGTCCGACCCAAAAAATGGATAAAATTATACTGAACAAAAGGAATGGTCAGGCAAGGAGGAAGTGCTCAATCAAGGAACATTGATGATGACCAAGAATGAGGTTAGGGGGGGAATACTGGTGGGCCTCCTTGCGGGATAATGAATAGTGAAAAAATAATGAAATAATTGCAGTATGAAAGGAGTGAATGGCTCATGTAAAAATGTGGAACAATCCGATGGCAGTCGATGTGGTGCGCAAATTGAGGCAGCAAGGTGTTAGGTCACAATGGTGAAACTGTACCTAGTGAGAGCAAGAAATGATCCAGGAGGATCTAAGAAGGCAAAATTTTGAAGTCCTCCAATCTCAGCAAAACTAGCACTATATCGAAGGGCTCGTCGAGACGATTCCAACGGCGTTCGTTTCACCTCAAACGGACTCCGTATGAGAAAGTTATCGCGTTTTGTTCCATAAGGTCAACAGGCAAATTTGGCAAAAAGAGGTGCCACGTGGCACCACTGACAAGGTGACACGTGGAATCCGTACTATACAAACATGATGATGTGGCACCACTCAGAGGATGACACATGGCATCCATACAGTACAGACCAATCACAAGGTGACATGTGGCATGATGACATGGCATGCTAAATGGCATGATGATGCGGTATGATGACATGGCATGCTGATGTGGCATGATGACATGGCATGATAATGTGTCATGATGATGTGGCATTCTGACATGGCATGATGATGTGGCATGATGACATGGCATGCTGATGTGGCATGATGACATGGCATGATGATGTGGCATGGTGACATGGCATGATGAAGTGGCATGATGACTAGCATGCATGCATTTGTGCTTGAAATGAGTTTTAGGAAATTCATGCATTTACTCATGAGAAATTGTAAAATGATTAATATTTGAAGTGAGTGGAAAAATTACTCACATATTACTCATTTATTTTATTCCTTGAGTTGTTATGAAGTTAATGCATGGTTGTAACCAAAAACAAACATGCCATATTTGTAAAGAAGTTGTAACAAGTTGGTTTATGGTTGAAAAAAAACCAACATGCTATTTAAAAGAAGGATTTTGGTATGTAATGGATTATTGTTGGATTTTGTAAATGTCATTATGAGGAAGTAACTAAATGTGAAAACCCATGGACATGTGGGCATGAACCATATTTTTGGTTTATGTTCTTAAAAGCCCAACCACATGGAAACCAACTTAGGGAAGTTGTAACCAAGGCCAAGATAGGCAAATTAGTTGCAACCAAAGGAATCCATGAGAGTCATGTGAAGAAGGGAAAGCCAACCTATATAAACCCATTCATTTGCCATTTCCCACTCATGCTTTGGAGTAGAGACTTTGTAGCTAAAGGAGAGAAGGGAGATTGTGTAGCTCTGCAGGAGGAAGGTACGAGTGTTTATACTCGTTTTACACCGTCTTCAGGCTTCGGAGTTGCTGGAAGCAGTCTTGTTGTGTTTTGGGCAGCGGTTCTCTTCCTGGCCATTGTCGCCAAGGTATCATTGTATTATTGCCATGTATTTTGCCTTTATGCTGAGATTATAGATCGGCCCTCCTATTGAGAAGCAGGCCCGGAGACGTAGTCCATCCTGGACGAACTCCGTTATCAACTTGTTGTCTTTATGTGTGTATTGTCTATGCTATTTGGTTCTCTTCTTATGGATTTGTGAGCTTCATTCATGCTCTTTATGCAATTCATGTTAACGTCATAGAGTAGCAAAGATCTTGTTTTCGGATCATGTGGTATCAGAGCAGGTCTATTTGACGTTGGATTGTGAGTGTGGATGCTCACGAGGGCTAAACTGCAAGCTGGTGAGGATACATTAGAGCCTTACAATTCCGAGATCGGACGTGCACACCGAAGGAGGAAGATGGATGCTAATGATGCCCGCATCGAGATGGAGGCAAATTTTCACAAGGTCTTCTATATGATGGCCGACAAGTTAGACAAGTTGTTTGCAGACTATGAAGAACGCATGGCAAAAGAAAGAAAAGGCAGTGAAGTAAAGAAGGAAGACAAAGAAGTGAAGGACGAAGGCAACGCTTCAGTTAACCAAGGGGAAGGTGGCGAAGAGCCTCCTGAGCCTCCCTCTTCACCTTCAGCTTCAAGCACAAGTTCAAGTGCTTCTTCCTCATCTCATTCTCAGCATTCCAAGGTTCCTCACAAAGAGCCTCAAAAGAAGCCCTTATTGAAGCTCGATGTGAAGTTTGATTTGCCCATGTTCAATGGGGAAGCGAATGCAGAGAAGTTAAACAATTGGATAAGGAAAATTGAGGTCTATTGCCGAGTCCAGCAGATCGAAGAAGAAGATGTGAAGATTCAGTTGGCTTCACTTAGGCTGACAGGCACCGCACTTGTATGGTGGGAAAGCAAGCTTCAGCAAGGTAGCAAACAAATGGGTAATCATCTCTCATCGTGGTCTGCTTTTATTTCTGCTTTACGTAAGCAATTTTATCCATTGGGTTATGTTCAGAAGGCAATGATGGATTGGCAAAGTTTTAGACAAGGCAAGGGTCAGAGTGTTCAGAGTTTTATTGAAGAATTTAGAAAGAAAGCTTTAGAATTGAATATTGCTTTAGATTCTCCTGACACTCTTTTGAAGTACATTGGTGCTCTTCATCATTATCTACGCCATACTTTGCTGTTGTTGAATCCTACTAGTGTGGATGAAGCAAGTGTTCAGGCTACTCATCTTGAGAACAGGGGGAAGCATTTGCAAGAAGACCATCAGAAGAAGCCTTTCAAGCCCAACAACAACCACAAGTTCAAGGAAAAAGACAAGAGCAAGAAGACAGCTACTGCCAAGAAGGAAGGAGGAAAGCTCCATTGCAACCATTGTGACACTGATGGGCATGATGAAGAAAGTTGTTGGAAGTTGCATCCTGAACAGAGGCCAAAGCATTTTGGAGGCAAAAAGAAGAAAAAGACCGTTGCAACAGCGCAACAAGATTTGGGTTCCGACTCAGGTGATGAAACCAGGATTACAGCCGTGGGAATGCAAGGTAACAAAACTCCTCATACTGGTTCAAGTTCTACTCATGTTTCTAAAGAAAATGATAAAAGAAGAAGTGAGTTGTTTCACATCAGAGTTGTGTCTAAGCATACAAAGATTGAAACATTATTTGATCCGGGTTCTCAAGTAAATTTGATCTCAGAATCAGTTGTTAAGAAGTTGGGCATACAGACTAAACCTCACCCCAAGCCTTATCCTCTTGGATGGGTATGTGATAATGCTAAGCTACAGGTGATTAAGCAATGCAGGTTAAGGTTTGCAATTGCTTCAAAGTTGATCGATGAGGTGGACTTAGATGTTGTTCCTCTTGACATCTGCGGTATCGTATTGGGAAGCCCATACTTGTATGATCGACAAGCAGTATTCTTTCGTCATGAGAACAAGTACCATATCACCAAAAATGGGGTGGACTACATTGTGAGAGCTCACAGTATGAAGGCTAACACCACTCTTGTTAGTGCAGGACAGATGAAGAGACTCATCAACACTAATAAGAGATACATGCTCATGGTTGTGAGAGCAAAAGATGCCGAAGCATCCGATGCTTTCAAAGGTTGTGATCCTTCTCATAAGAAGGCTATGATTGATATTGTGGCTAACTATGATGAAATATTTCAGGAACCTACAGGTTTGCCTCCCAAAAGGGAGATTCAACATGATATTCATCTCCAGCAGGATGCCCCTCTTCCTAATGTGGGCATGTACAGGTTTTCCGTAGTTATCAAGTACAAGAAGGGTACTGGTAACAAAGTGGTGGAAGACTACTATTTGCAGGGAAAGTTGCTCTATCATTTGGGCAAGTTATGTGTTCCTATCAGTGAAAGAGTCCATGTAATACGAGAAGCTCATACTTCTCTTGTATCAGGGCATTTTGGGGTAGGTAAGACTTTGGCTCATTTGCAAAGACTTGTGTATTGGCCTCGCATGAAAGACATTGTAACAAAATATGTAAAGGGGTGTATGATGTGCTCTACTTGTAAGCCCACTAATAGAAAATTGGGGCTGTACTCACCACTTCCTATTCCTTCCCATCCTTGGGAAAGCATTTCCATGGATTTTGTGGGGGGTTTTCCTATGTCTAGGAGGGGTCATGACTACTTGTATGTGGTCGTGGATAGGTTTAGCAAGATGTGTATTCTTATGCCATGTAAAAAGCAGGTCACTGCAGAGCAGGCTGCTTCTCTTTTCTTTCAGCATGTATGGGTTCACTTTGGACTTCCTACGTCCATTATCTCGGATCGGGACTCCCGATTCCTTGGAGAATTTTGGACAAAGTTATGGTGTATGATGGACACCAAGCTGAAGAGGAGCACCGCTTTCCATCCACAGACTGACGGACAGACAGAGGTAGTCAACAGGATAGTTGTCCATTTGCTTCGAGGCTATTGCAACAAGCATCCTAAGTTATGGGATGAACAGACCCAGTATGTGCAGCATGCCTACAATAGGGCTATGCATTCTTCCACTCAGAGCTCGCCATCTGAGACATGCTTTGGGTACTTGCCAAAGACTCCATTGGAATTGACTTATGGGAGAGAGGTTGACTCAAGCACTTCCAAGAATGAAGACAAAGCCCGCAGGTTCATTCAGAGAGTTCAACAGGTACATCAAGCAGTGCAAGAGCAGTTGGAGAAGAGTCAAGCCCAGTACAAGGCTCGCCATGACAAGCATAGAGTTGATCATCAGTTTCAGGTGGGAGATCAAGTGTGGCTTCACATCAGTAAGGAGAGGATGAAAGGAGAAGGCAAGAAGCTCAAGCCCATTAGATATGGTCCCTTCACCATCTTGGAGAAGATTGGGACAAATGCTTTTCGCTTAGAGCTACCGCCATACATGCAGATCTACTCAGTGGTGAATGTGGAGAACTTGAAACTCTATGAGCCTCCCATGATCATGGATGAAAGGGAGAATGTCTCATTGCCATCAGTTGATGAATTTGCTCCTGAGTACATGGATGAGCTAAAGGAAGATGTCATCTTGGACAGAAGGACAAGGACTTCTCGCAGAGGTGATGTTGATTATCTTCGAGTGGGCATCAGAGGCACTCATCCAAGCAAAGCCAAGTGGATCGAGAAGGAGAAAGTGAGGGAGCAATTCCCTCACCTATCTATTGATTAGTAAAGGCTTTTGGAGGCCAAAAGCTTCTCATTGGGGAGGAATGATCCAGGAGGATCTAAGAAGGCAAAATTTTGAAGTCCTCCAATCTCAGCAAAACTAGCACTATATCGAAGGGCTCGTCGAGATGATTCCAACGGCGTTCGTTTCACCTCAAACGGACTCCGTATGAGAAAGTTATCGCGTTTTGTTCCATAAGGTCAACAGGCAAATTTGGCAAAAAGAGGTGCCACGTGGCACCACTGACAAGGTGACACGTGGAATCCGTACTATACAAACATGATGATGTGGCACCACTCAGAGGATGACACATGGCATCCATACAGTACAGACCAATCACAAGGTGACATGTGGCATGATGACATGGCATGCTAAATGGCATGATGATGCGGTATGATGACATGGCATGCTGATGTGGCATGATGACATGGCATGATAATGTGTCATGATGATGTGGCATTCTGACATGGCATGATGACATGGCATGCTGATGTGGCATGATGACATGGCATGATGATGTGGCATGGTGACATGGCATGATGAAGTGGCATGATGACTAGCATGCATGCATTTGTGCTTGAAATGAGTTTTAGGAAATTCATGCATTTACTCATGAGAAATTGTAAAATGATTAATATTTGAAGTGAGTGGAAAAATTACTCACATATTACTCATTTATTTTATTCCTTGAGTTGTTATGAAGTTAATGCATGGTTGTAACCAAAAACAAACATGCCATATTTGTAAAGAAGTTGTAACAAGTTGGTTTATGGTTGAAAAAAAACCAACATGCTATTTAAAAGAAGGATTTTGGTATGTAATGGATTATTGTTGGATTTTGTAAATGTCATTATGAGGAAGTAACTAAATGTGAAAACCCATGGACATGTGGGCATGAACCATATTTTTGGTTTATGTTCTTAAAAGCCCAACCACATGGAAACCAACTTAGGGAAGTTGTAACCAAGGCCAAGATAGGCAAATTAGTTGCAACCAAAGGAATCCATGAGAGTCATGTGAAGAAGGGAAAGCCAACCTATATAAACCCATTCATTTGCCATTTCCCACTCATGCTTTGGAGTAGAGACTTTGTAGCTAAAGGAGAGAAGGGAGATTGTGTAGCTCTGCAGGAGGAAGGTACGAGTGTTTATACTCGTTTTACACCGTCTTCAGGCTTCGGAGTTGCTGGAAGCAGTCTTGTTGTGTTTTGGGCAGCGGTTCTCTTCCTGGCCATTGTCGCCAAGGTATCATTGTATTATTGCCATGTATTTTGCCTTTATGCTGAGATTATAGATCGGCCCTCCTATTGAGAAGCAGGCCCGGAGACGTAGTCCATCCTGGACGAACTCCGTTATCAACTTGTTGTCTTTATGTGTGTATTGTCTATGCTATTTGGTTCTCTTCTTATGGATTTGTGAGCTTCATTCATGCTCTTTATGCAATTCATGTTAACGTCATAGAGTAGCAAAGATCTTGTTTTCGGATCATGTGGTATCAGAGCAGGTCTATTTGACGTTGGATTGTGAGTGTGGATGCTCACGAGGGCTAAACTGCAAGCTGGTGAGGATACATTAGAGCCTTACAATTCCGAGATCGGACGTGCACACCGAAGGAGGAAGATGGATGCTAATGATGCCCGCATCGAGATGGAGGCAAATTTTCACAAGGTCTTCTATATGATGGCCGACAAGTTAGACAAGTTGTTTGCAGACTATGAAGAACGCATGGCAAAAGAAAGAAAAGGCAGTGAAGTAAAGAAGGAAGACAAAGAAGTGAAGGACGAAGGCAACGCTTCAGTTAACCAAGGGGAAGGTGGCGAAGAGCCTCCTGAGCCTCCCTCTTCACCTTCAGCTTCAAGCACAAGTTCAAGTGCTTCTTCCTCATCTCATTCTCAGCATTCCAAGGTTCCTCACAAAGAGCCTCAAAAGAAGCCCTTATTGAAGCTCGATGTGAAGTTTGATTTGCCCATGTTCAATGGGGAAGCGAATGCAGAGAAGTTAAACAATTGGATAAGGAAAATTGAGGTCTATTGCCGAGTCCAGCAGATCGAAGAAGAAGATGTGAAGATTCAGTTGGCTTCACTTAGGCTGACAGGCACCGCACTTGTATGGTGGGAAAGCAAGCTTCAGCAAGGTAGCAAACAAATGGGTAATCATCTCTCATCGTGGTCTGCTTTTATTTCTGCTTTACGTAAGCAATTTTATCCATTGGGTTATGTTCAGAAGGCAATGATGGATTGGCAAAGTTTTAGACAAGGCAAGGGTCAGAGTGTTCAGAGTTTTATTGAAGAATTTAGAAAGAAAGCTTTAGAATTGAATATTGCTTTAGATTCTCCTGACACTCTTTTGAAGTACATTGGTGCTCTTCATCATTATCTACGCCATACTTTGCTGTTGTTGAATCCTACTAGTGTGGATGAAGCAAGTGTTCAGGCTACTCATCTTGAGAACAGGGGGAAGCATTTGCAAGAAGACCATCAGAAGAAGCCTTTCAAGCCCAACAACAACCACAAGTTCAAGGAAAAAGACAAGAGCAAGAAGACAGCTACTGCCAAGAAGGAAGGAGGAAAGCTCCATTGCAACCATTGTGACACTGATGGGCATGATGAAGAAAGTTGTTGGAAGTTGCATCCTGAACAGAGGCCAAAGCATTTTGGAGGCAAAAAGAAGAAAAAGACCGTTGCAACAGCGCAACAAGATTTGGGTTCCGACTCAGGTGATGAAACCAGGATTACAGCCGTGGGAATGCAAGGTAACAAAACTCCTCATACTGGTTCAAGTTCTACTCATGTTTCTAAAGAAAATGATAAAAGAAGAAGTGAGTTGTTTCACATCAGAGTTGTGTCTAAGCATACAAAGATTGAAACATTATTTGATCCGGGTTCTCAAGTAAATTTGATCTCAGAATCAGTTGTTAAGAAGTTGGGCATACAGACTAAACCTCACCCCAAGCCTTATCCTCTTGGATGGGTATGTGATAATGCTAAGCTACAGGTGATTAAGCAATGCAGGTTAAGGTTTGCAATTGCTTCAAAGTTGATCGATGAGGTGGACTTAGATGTTGTTCCTCTTGACATCTGCGGTATCGTATTGGGAAGCCCATACTTGTATGATCGACAAGCAGTATTCTTTCGTCATGAGAACAAGTACCATATCACCAAAAATGGGGTGGACTACATTGTGAGAGCTCACAGTATGAAGGCTAACACCACTCTTGTTAGTGCAGGACAGATGAAGAGACTCATCAACACTAATAAGAGATACATGCTCATGGTTGTGAGAGCAAAAGATGCCGAAGCATCCGATGCTTTCAAAGGTTGTGATCCTTCTCATAAGAAGGCTATGATTGATATTGTGGCTAACTATGATGAAATATTTCAGGAACCTACAGGTTTGCCTCCCAAAAGGGAGATTCAACATGATATTCATCTCCAGCAGGATGCCCCTCTTCCTAATGTGGGCATGTACAGGTTTTCCGTAGTTATCAAGTACAAGAAGGGTACTGGTAACAAAGTGGTGGAAGACTACTATTTGCAGGGAAAGTTGCTCTATCATTTGGGCAAGTTATGTGTTCCTATCAGTGAAAGAGTCCATGTAATACGAGAAGCTCATACTTCTCTTGTATCAGGGCATTTTGGGGTAGGTAAGACTTTGGCTCATTTGCAAAGACTTGTGTATTGGCCTCGCATGAAAGACATTGTAACAAAATATGTAAAGGGGTGTATGATGTGCTCTACTTGTAAGCCCACTAATAGAAAATTGGGGCTGTACTCACCACTTCCTATTCCTTCCCATCCTTGGGAAAGCATTTCCATGGATTTTGTGGGGGGTTTTCCTATGTCTAGGAGGGGTCATGACTACTTGTATGTGGTCGTGGATAGGTTTAGCAAGATGTGTATTCTTATGCCATGTAAAAAGCAGGTCACTGCAGAGCAGGCTGCTTCTCTTTTCTTTCAGCATGTATGGGTTCACTTTGGACTTCCTACGTCCATTATCTCGGATCGGGACTCCCGATTCCTTGGAGAATTTTGGACAAAGTTATGGTGTATGATGGACACCAAGCTGAAGAGGAGCACCGCTTTCCATCCACAGACTGACGGACAGACAGAGGTAGTCAACAGGATAGTTGTCCATTTGCTTCGAGGCTATTGCAACAAGCATCCTAAGTTATGGGATGAACAGACCCAGTATGTGCAGCATGCCTACAATAGGGCTATGCATTCTTCCACTCAGAGCTCGCCATCTGAGACATGCTTTGGGTACTTGCCAAAGACTCCATTGGAATTGACTTATGGGAGAGAGGTTGACTCAAGCACTTCCAAGAATGAAGACAAAGCCCGCAGGTTCATTCAGAGAGTTCAACAGGTACATCAAGCAGTGCAAGAGCAGTTGGAGAAGAGTCAAGCCCAGTACAAGGCTCGCCATGACAAGCATAGAGTTGATCATCAGTTTCAGGTGGGAGATCAAGTGTGGCTTCACATCAGTAAGGAGAGGATGAAAGGAGAAGGCAAGAAGCTCAAGCCCATTAGATATGGTCCCTTCACCATCTTGGAGAAGATTGGGACAAATGCTTTTCGCTTAGAGCTACCGCCATACATGCAGATCTACTCAGTGGTGAATGTGGAGAACTTGAAACTCTATGAGCCTCCCATGATCATGGATGAAAGGGAGAATGTCTCATTGCCATCAGTTGATGAATTTGCTCCTGAGTACATGGATGAGCTAAAGGAAGATGTCATCTTGGACAGAAGGACAAGGACTTCTCGCAGAGGTGATGTTGATTATCTTCGAGTGGGCATCAGAGGCACTCATCCAAGCAAAGCCAAGTGGATCGAGAAGGAGAAAGTGAGGGAGCAATTCCCTCACCTATCTATTGATTAGTAAAGGCTTTTGGAGGCCAAAAGCTTCTCATTGGGGAGGAATGATCCAGGAGGATCTAAGAAGGCAAAATTTTGAAGTCCTCCAATCTCAGCAAAACTAGCACTATATCGAAGGGCTCGTCGAGATGATTCCAACGGCGTTCGTTTCACCTCAAACGGACTCCGTATGAGAAAGTTATCGCGTTTTGTTCCATAAGGTCAACAGGCAAATTTGGCAAAAAGAGGTGCCACGTGGCACCACTGACAAGGTGACACGTGGAATCCGTACTATACAAACATGATGATGTGGCACCACTCAGAGGATGACACATGGCATCCATACAGTACAGACCAATCACAAGGTGACATGTGGCATGATGACATGGCATGCTAAATGGCATGATGATGCGGTATGATGACATGGCATGCTGATGTGGCATGATGACATGGCATGATAATGTGTCATGATGATGTGGCATTCTGACATGGCATGATGATGTGGCATGATGACATGGCATGCTGATGTGGCATGATGACATGGCATGATGATGTGGCATGGTGACATGGCATGATGAAGTGGCATGATGACTAGCATGCATGCATTTGTGCTTGAAATGAGTTTTAGGAAATTCATGCATTTACTCATGAGAAATTGTAAAATGATTAAT
Organism: Larix kaempferi; assembly: GCA_027924585.1. Taxonomy (NCBI): domain Eukaryota; kingdom Viridiplantae; phylum Streptophyta; class Pinopsida; order Pinales; family Pinaceae; genus Larix; species Larix kaempferi. The sequence goes on from BSBM01000084.1 coordinate 10,664,286, forward strand.
ATTTGAAGTGAGTGGAAAAATTACTCACATATTACTCATTTATTTTATTCCTTGAGTTGTTATGAAGTTAATGCATGGTTGTAACCAAAAACAAACATGCCATATTTGTAAAGAAGTTGTAACAAGTTGGTTTATGGTTGAAAAAAAACCAACATGCTATTTAAAAGAAGGATTTTGGTATGTAATGGATTATTGTTGGATTTTGTAAATGTCATTATGGGGAAGTAACTAAATGTGAAAACCCATGGACATGTGGGCATGAACCATATTTTTGGTTTATGTTCTTAAAAGCCCAACCACATGGAAACCAACTTAGGGAAGTTGTAACCAAGGCCAAGATAGGCAAATTAGTTGCAACCAAAGGAATCCATGAGAGTCATGTGAAGAAGGGAAAGCCAACCTATATAAACCCATTCATTTGCCATTTCCCACTCATGCTTTGGAGTAGAGACTTTGTAGCTAAAGGAGAGAAGGGAGATTGTGTAGCTCTGCAGGAGGAAGGTACGAGTGTTTATACTCGTTTTACACCGTCTTCAGGCTTCGGAGTTGCTGGAAGCAGTCTTGTTGTGTTTTGGGCAGCGGTTCTCTTCCTGGCCATTGTCGCCAAGGTATCATTGTATTATTGCCATGTATTTTGCCTTTATGCTGAGATTATAGATCGGCCCTCCTATTGAGAAGCAGGCCCGGAGACGTAGTCCATCCTGGACGAACTCCGTTATCAACTTGTTGTCTTTATGTGTGTATTGTCTATGCTATTTGGTTCTCTTCTTATGGATTTGTGAGCTTCATTCATGCTCTTTATGCAATTCATGTTAACGTCATAGAGTAGCAAAGATCTTGTTTTCGGATCAAGAAATGATCTCAAGCATCATCACGAGCTCGGAAAAATTGATCCGACGATATAAAAAGTGTCAAAAACGGAGAACGGCCGAAGTGGCATGCAAACCAAGGCGACGGGGGGCGTTTTGGAAAAAATACCCAAAACATCTGGAGGTGAGAGCGAGAAATGATCTCAAGCATCATCACTGGCTCGAAAAAATGAATCCGATGATATAAAGTATATAGAAAATGGGCTACGGCCGATGTGGCACGCAAATCGAGGTGACTAGTGGTGTCTAGAAAAATGCTCAAAAAGTTTTTGGTGAGAGAGAGAAATGATCTCAAGCATCATCACGGGCACGGAAATATGAATCCGGTGGTGCAAATGGTGTGAAAAACGGAGGTCATAAGGACTTTGGAATGGTCAAAGGAAATAACTAGGTTAAAAAATGGTTGCAAATAAAGGTGAGCCCACCAAGCCAAGGATGCAGTGGTGGGGAAAAATTATTACCGTCGGGGGAAGAATACTAGGTGTATCGAATCAAATCATATATACAAGTGACATGTGACCTCAAAAATGGTTGAGATCACAAATGTGAAAAAGTGAGCAGGGTTAATGACCTGCCCCCATGCTATGTGCATGAGGTTTGTGATTGTAGATCACAGATGTGTTGGTTTGAACGATGGGTTCATGGACGTGATGAGATAGATGTGATGGGGTAGGTTCAAAATGATTGATCATGCCCCCTATCCAAGGATCAAGGTAATCGATTATGCCCCTTAACTCAGAGGTGTCAATGTGGTGCTCGATGATAGTGGGGTCAAGACCAGGCATTTCGGTGTAGGACCAAGCAAAGACATCGCGGAACTCTTGGAAAAGTTTTTTATACTCTCCGATCTCATACTCACTATAGGAGGATCCTAAAGTAATGAGTTCAGGGGAACCTCCTGGGGCAGAGATATCAATTTGGATTGTGGGTGAGATGTTGGCCATGTTACCTTCTTCAAAGGCACCAGGAGCAGGAATGGGATCCTTAAACCAGTCGACTTTGGTGGGAAGGAAATCTTTGGACTCAACCGCAAATTGGGTGGCTGTGGTGGAGGAGGACTCTTCTGGGAGGAAATAGGAACGATGGTGCATGTATTCCCAGGCATAATCCGGGGTAGTGAGAGCCTCTAGAATCTCCTCATCATTGCAGAAACTTTGAGTTGTCAATCGGTTGACGAGGGAGTGGTAGTCGAAGAGATCATATAGATGGTGTTAATCTCTCCGGATGAGGGTGATACTGGGGGGTGGATCTCCTCAATTGTGGGGGGTGCCGTCTCAAGGTCCAAATTGTTCATCTCGTAGAGAGATGCTCTGTAATCTAGGAGATCAGGACAATGATGTGAGTAATGGCCGTAAATACTGCATATTGCACAAGGGTGGTTGGTGTGCAGTGATTTATCACGAGGCTTAGGAGTTGGATTGAGTTCGACAATCGGGATGTTGGAGTCATCGTCAAGCATTTGCATGTATTCCTGTAATGCAGGTAATTGTGGACATTTATGAGTCGGATGGCCTAACTCATCACAAAATGAGCATTTGGGAGGAGCACGAAACATGGGGGGGTTTTTAACTGTTTTGGGCAGGGGTACAACAGTGTAGGGTTGTGGGCCTCTTCCCCCAGTGTGCTTGATAAGAAGGGGGGGATTCGTAGATGACGAAGGGGTAGTGACACTGGGAGGTGGTTGACTAGTAGTGGAAATGGGTTGCACCAGTTGTAGGACGACATTTGGTGTCGGCGGGGGAACAGGAGGTGAAATATACAACACGGATAATCCTAAGGTTAACCCGGGGAGGCTGAGAGTAGCCATAATCGGGGCACTTACTACTCCCGAGGGAGGGAATAGGAAGGGGATTGTGTGGATGGGTGTAACACCAATGTGACTAGGTACCAATGGTGGTTTGGGTAACAAGGGCGGTTGATTGTTGGGTGTTTGTGTATTGTGGGAAAGGGTACATAGGTCAGATTCTTTGGTCGCGGGTGACGGGGGTGGAATGGATTGGAATGTTGAGGTCATCGGCGTATCTGAGTAAATTCCAGGTCCCACGGAGGAAACAAACAAGGTAGTTGCACCACAAACAAGTTGTTCAACCATGGGGAGAACATTTTCGGATGCAGCGGGGGCATTGGGATCGTAATAGGTGAGTTGATCGACCTTGACCATGCGTCCTTCATGGGGGAACATCATGGTACGAAAAATAGATGAGGCGACCGCCCGCATGGCATATATGTAGCTACGGCCAAGTAAGAGGTTATAATCAAGTTGGGCATTGATGACCTCTATGTCAATGAGCACGATTTTTCCAGCCAACTTGATGGGGACATTAGCTAAGAGACCTTGGGGTTGAGCCGAACGATCGTTGTAGGCTCGCAATACAGTGGTGGATTGTTGGAGAGTAGGGGATCCCAATTTATGCCAAACGAATGTGGACATAACGCATGTAGAGGCACCTTCATCGATAATGCACCGATGGATGACAAGATTCCGAACGGAAACAAAAACTTGGAATGCTAAAGTGGAAGGCAGGCGTCGTTCGGACTGGTCCAAATCGAAGGCCATCAGTCGTGAATCATTTGGGTCAATAGCACCAATGGCGGAGAGCAAAGCCTTGCGCTGTGAAGGACATTTTTTTAAGACCTCTAACGCAGACATGGCTGCGGGGGACTGGGCTAAGTCATCTACAATGTTGTAATTAGACACAGCGTGAGCATTGGGATTATTGTTGATGCGACAAAGTGGGAAGCGAGGTGCTTTGGAGGCGCCATCTAGTGGAGTTGGAGGTATACGTAACGTCTGATCAGTGGGATGAGCGTTAGTGTTTTTGTTGGCGGGAGGGGTTTCAGGGGTAGAGCCATATTGGTTCCGACGGGTTTGGAGGTTGACATCGGTGGATGACATCATTAACAAGTGGTGGGTACCTGAGTCTATCATGAGTTGATCAGGAGCAGCATAAGTGATTTGCTGTTGTGGTGGCGCGTTTCCTTGAGGGGGAGCCAACGGCTGAGTGTTCACTATGCCTTGGGTTGGTAAGGGGTTTTGTAGCACCAAGGGTTGATGCTGAGGTGGTGGGGGGTTGGGTGGCGCTTGAGGAGCCGCGTGCCCTTGGCGATGGGCATCATCAGTCCAGAGTTGTCGAGATCACTCCAAATGTGGGCAAGCATGTGTGTAGTGGCCATAGATCCCACAAATAGAACAAGGATGGTTTGTTCGCAAATTAGGATTTTTGGCCTACTTGGGTGGCTGATTAGGGTTCTGGTTGGCAGGAGTCAGGTTATTGTTGTTTGGGGGATTGGGAGGTTGACCAACTTGGTCTGGAGGGGGGTTGTTCCCACGGTTACGGCCTTTGCCACAGTTTTGCTGGCCCTGTTTGCACTGGTTATTTTGGTTCTGCTGTGGATTCTGTTGGGCATACACTTGCCCTTGGGCAGCAGGTGGGTTCTGGGGTTGTGCAGGTGCGGGAGCAGGCTGCGGTGGATAATAAGTAGGTGGAGGCTGCACAGGTGCTGAACCTTGTGGGGGTTGTTGATACGTCTGCGGAATGGGTTGTGGGTTTGCCGCAGGGGCTACCTGTGGTGGGTAATAAGCAGGTTGGGCTTGAGAGGGAATAGGAGCTGGTCCAGCCTGTGGGTGGTAATATGGTTGAGGTGCGACCAGGGGGTCGTAAGGGGGGGATGCATGACCAAAGAACTGAGGTGGACATGAGGGTCCGTGGGAATGGTGTTGATGTGCCATGGGAGCGTACAAATTGGTTGCTCCGGACTGAGATGTAGCCTGTGAAAGGTCGGGGCCATGGCTAGGATGTGCTATGGAAAAAGGTTGGGGATGCGAGGCAATACGGCCAATGATGCCATCTGCGGCATGGGATGCCCTCGGCGCATCGTGTCGGGAGGATTCACCGCGAGGGGCATCAGGTATGAGGGAATACAGATAACCCAACTAGGCGTAAATAAGGTCAAATTGTTGGGCTTTGAGGATGGCCTCTTCTTCAGACTGGGGTCATTTGGATGCCACATCCTTGGCAATGACAGGAAGGAGGGATTTTAGAAACCAATCTAAGAAGATACGGTCGTCTAACTTGATTTTGCAAAGGTTGCGGCGTCGACGCCACTCATGAATGTGGTCAGTGATGTGGGTAGCCGTGTTTTGTCTACAAGATAATAAGATCTCAACTCCCGCGTCATAGTGGACAGGAAACTAAAAGGACTGCAGGAAAGTCGAGGCAAGGGATGTAAAGGTGGCATGGGTCCCATGGGGCTGCTCGATGTACCACTTAGCTGCAGAGCCAATGAGGGTGCGCTGTAACAAACGGAGGTGGACAGAGTCGTCCACTATGGAGTTGGAGGAACACCATAGATGTAAGGACATAATATGGTTCTGGGGGTCCTCACCTGCCTTGCCCTCAAACTTAGGGATGTCGGAGGGGAGCTTGGTGGGCATGTGAGACCATGAAGGGTCGTGTCTGATGGGATCGTTAGTCAGTCTAGCTAGGTTAGGAAGGTTGAGACTAGCTATGAATGGAAAACTAGTAGAAGGATGTGATATACTAGTGGTTGTGACCATGTTGGGGCCAATGCCCCCAAGTGGAGGGGCTGAGTTTGGGATGTTTCCCCCAAGTGGAGGAACGAAAGTGGTATGGGACGGTCCTGCACCGCCAAGGGTAGTATGAGTCACTGATGGAGTGGGGATAGGTATGCTAGCTACTGGAATGGGTATAGTGATCGGAATGGTAGATGTGGGCCCCATCGAGGACATACCCAAAGCAGGTGTGGTGGTGGATGCTCCGCCAATGGTCCCTACAAAGAAAGGGGTGGAAGTCACACTAGCCATGGGGCTGGTTGGTGCAGTGTAAGTGGGGTTCTCGGAATCTACCTCAGAATCATAGGTAAAATAAGGGGTGTCTAGCTCGGGTGACGGAGTTCTATGTCATTGACGAGTGGAGTCAAGTGACAAAGCTCGAGATCTATGATGAGTGGTATCAAGTGATGAAGATCTATGTCTATGACGGGTGATGTCAAGTGAACCATGCTGTGGGGGCTCACCCCAGAGGCGCCAAGAATGTCTCAGGGACTCAATGGTGACAGATGGTGTCAAGTATCTGGGGGTTGTGTTGAGTGAAAAATAGCTCAAAAACCCTAATGCAACTGAGTGTGCAGAAGGAGAGCTCAAAAAATATGGCACTCAGGCCAACAACCAACTCAAAACACTTACTGTAACAATTGTGCTACAATAAGTGGAGTATCAACAGAAATGGTCAGAATACCAACAAGCAGCAGGTTTCCTAAAAAATAAAAATAGTGGACTCACTAGACCAAAAGGAGGTAAGGGAGCATGCAAACTTCTAGCTAAATAGTATTCTGACTCAGCTAGACATATCCTCTGCAAGGTGATGAAATCGAAGTCAGACAATATGGATAGTAGAGCCAAGTGGCTAAGGATATCCCCCTACTGGGAGGGACATCGGGTAGTCAATCCTAGAATAAAAGCAACTAAGATACCCCGTTCATGACACGTTTGGTTGGGTGAATCTTCCGTTTGGTTCTATCGCCGCTGTATCCCCATACGGGTGATACACCGAGAATGGTGAAAGGTATCCTTTGGTTATTGAATGGATTGTGGTATTCCACTTAGGCTTCCGGAACCAGTCTGGCGACTTCAACCCTCCTAGGGGAAGAGGCCTTCCCGATAAATTGGTTTTAAACCATGTCAAAAAATACTAGGGGATTTTGGTTCCCTAATGGAAAACAGCTATGTCTCAAGTGTAAGCAATCGAGGGGTGTTATTTGGATGCCTATCCCCCTGATCCTACCTAACTACAAAAATTCTTATGTGTTCCCCAAGTGGGGTTAGAATGTTGGTTGTGTTAAGTAGTATTTTAGGGCTCACTTGAATTAGGTGACAGAGTGTGTGCATGTGAGATGATGAACCCAAGTAAAAGTGCCATGGGGTGGGCAACTTTCTAACTAAAAATATTAATGCAGAAATTTAAACTTTAAAATGCAAAATTTTCTCTTTTCAATTAAAATGCTGAAATTTAAAAAATATTCTGTAAATGGAACAGAAATAATACTGCATAAAAAGGTTGTAGGGAAGTATGGCTGCAGATAGGATAGATGGCCGTGCAGGTGCAGAAAATAATGCAGCAAAGTGTTGGGTTCAAAACAGTGAGAAAAGTGCAGAAAACAGGCTGCAGGTCTGTGGCAAATCTGAGTGGTTGGACCATGGGAAACAGCTCAACAGTCGCAGACGGGTTGCGGGATTTTGGCCAAAAGACGCAGGTGGACCGCGGGAAAAGGATCAAAAGTTGCAGGCGGGTTGCAGGAAAATGGCTGAAAGCCGCAGGCGGGACGTGGGAAAAAGGCCGAAAGACGCAGGTGGGTTGCAGAAAAATGGCTAAAAGCCGCAAGCGGGACGCGGGAAAAAGGCCGAAAGACGTAGGCGGGTTGCAGAAAAATGGCTGAAAGCCGCAGGCGGCCCACGGGAAAATGGGTTAACAGCCATGGTCGGACCGCATGAAACAAGATAATAGCTATGGTCAGATCGCAGGTAACAGACTGGAAACTACCGGTAGATCGTCGAAAATAGTTTGAGAGCTGTGGTCAGATCGCAGGTAAATTCCTGAAAGATGCGGTCAGAACGCAACTCCGGGGGGCAAAAGACGCAGTTTATGGCAGCCGAAAGGAAAAAACAGAAAAATATTGCAGGAAATTAAAAATATTTAAAACTATAACCAGAAATTCAAAGGAACATAAGGGGAGTCGCCAAAACTGTAGCTAGGGTTTTCACCCTAGCTTGTGCAAATGAGCACCTACTAAGGAGAAGGGACTCCTTAGTAGTAGTTCAGAAAAACAGTAAATGAAAGACAGTACAGTAAAATAGTAACTACCCTAAGCATGTGCATAAACAGAAAAGACAAGATAATAAAAATGGTTTTTGTATTGATTATACCTCCAATGTGAAGGTTGATGAAGCCTTTGCAGCAGTCCAGGAGGGTTGCTTCCAAGCTCCAATGTTGTTCCTTTCTCTTTCTCCAAAGGGTTTTGGAAATGGGCCAAAGGGGCACTCAAATGTGAAAGTAGCTCAAGGGTGAGCTAGGGTTTCAGGAGTGATTTTGGCAAAGTAAGGGTGTGTTTGATCGTGGATATGAAATGAGGGGCCTCCATCACCTATTTATAGGTTTTTAGTGGTGGAGTGCTGGCCCATGGTTTTGGGCACCATATGGTTTAGGTCAGCTGTATAGGGTTTTTGCTTCCTTTTTCCTTCTTTTTCCTCTTTTTTGTATTTTTTATTCCATTTTTAGAGGGTTTTTGCTATTTTGGAGGAATTTTGGATTATTTTTGGGGAAAAAGGGGTTTTTTGGCCTTTTGGAGGGTTTTTAATGGGTTTTTAAGGTTTTTGAGGCAAATATTGTAGGAAATATGGACAAATGAGTCATGTAATGGGGTAGATGAGGTAGTGAGCACTTTGTGGGTGTTAACAACATCAACCTCATACAACACCATAGTGCATTAGTACAATCATATAACCCTAATCAATGAATGTCTTCTATCATTCACATGTATTCGTACTTTTATTAGGATGATAAGACAAATCTAACATTAATCAAGATTGTACTAATCTAAATAGTATGAAGACAAACATATTATAAACTTAATAAAGAATCAAATTTCAAGACATACCTATATCTCCTTAAGTCACACCTGTCGAGATTTCTTGAAATCTTCTTATGTAAGATATTAGCCTCAACTCCCCCTGAAACTTGATTTCGAGCTTGATTAGGGTTTGTTAGAGAAACCCTTAAAATTCAATCTTTGACTTTCACACTTCTGAATGGATGGAAGGATGTGTCTTGCTGAGTTGATCAAACTTGCATACTTCAATTTTGAAATCTCCAAAATTTGACCCCTCAAAATTGCCTTCAAAACTTCTGGATCTTCTGGACAGGATCCCGAACTAGGGTTTGTTGAAGCCCACCCTTCTGCCCAATCAAAAGGTTCGATCCAAGGCTCTAAACTCTTATTTTTTTTAGGAGCTTCCAACCATGGTCACAAACTTAAAAAATTCCAACTTTTGTTGAAGCCCTAATTTTCCAACTTTCCGATCAAGATCCCGAACTGGGGTTTGATCAAGCTCGGTCTTCTACCCAACCAAAAAATTAGATCTTGGTCTCCAAATTTCAATTTTCCTGAGTAGCATTCAGCTGTGGAATCCGATTCCAAAAATTCTAACTTTCTCCAAAACCCTAAATTCCGGAAGCCATGAATGAAGGTGCTCCAAAAATAATTCTGTTTTGACAGAAATATGTACCTAATTGTTTCTACTGTAAATCCAAACTTTTTGATCCACAGGGTCTAAAAATGTTTTTTATGGTATTCTGACCTGTCATCTTTCCATCCTGACAGTTCTGACCTCAATTGGATTTTCTGAGAGAGATTTATGCCAAGTGTCGCAACATGACTTGTTTATGGGATAAAACAGGAGAGCGAACTTGTACAGCGTGCCATGTGTCACTTGTTTAAATTCGGCCTCTAAAAATGTTTCTTGAGATAGTACAGTCTGTGTACTACCTATCACTTTTTACAAAATTTTATTTGGAGCTTCCTAGCCCAAGTTATAACCCTTTTTCCTAGGTCACCTGATTTTGACTGAGATCTGGAAGAGGCCGAAACCCTAACTTGTACTGATCATAAATCACAAAGTACAATGAATCTGAGGGTGTGCGTTGGATACAAGGTACTTGGGAATGTTATCTATGATCTGTAAAAGTTTTAGATCTTGAACCTTTTCCAAAATGGATTTCTGGCAAAAGTTCCACGATGACTGGTTTTTGCTATACAAAACCCAAACCTTGAAATTGTGGCAAGTGAAGCAAGTGTCGTAAGTGCCATAAATTGCCTTCCTTCAGGTTATCTCTGATACCATGTTAAGATTCAATATTCTAAGATAGAAAATAGTAGCATTACATTCCATTTCACAATAATGGCATATACAAGATCACCAGAGAAACAACAAGCATAGCATAAAAACAAGAGACACAGATTTATCTTGGGAAACCCTCATGGGGTAGAAAACCCAGCAAAGCTTCCTCAATATAGATGACCAGCAATATACAAAGATGAAAACCAAAGACATGATCTCCTCCTCCACCATATCAGACCTCTCCTCCACAAGTGCGCTACATTTTGAGTGAGGGAAGTGTGTATAATGAGGAACACACTTCCTCTATTTATACACATCTCCAACTTGTACTTTATATTAACTAGGTCGGCCCCAACTTTACCACTGGGTTAAACACACCACTACAATTGACTGGGCCAACCCCACTAGGGTGGTCTAACAACCCTTTGACCCACATAACACATACAGGGCCGACCCCCACTCGGGAAGTCTAATAACCCAAGTTACCACGTTCCGACGGAGGAATAAACATCTCCGGATATACAATAAGATCTTCACGGAGGAATGAAACATCTCCGGAATAATAAAGTACAAATATAATATTCTTAGAAGTTACAATATCTCAACAATTACCTCCCACTTCCATTCTGGAATGGGTAATGGTTGAAGTAGTCTGGAGGGGTGTTGGTGTTCTGCCTTGACCAACTGCCATTCCTGACATTTCGCGATGTCAGCTTTAAATTTGGGTGAAAAATAATGTTTCTTTATGGTTGAAATCATCTTTTGATATCCGGGGTGTCCTGAGTAGGGACTCCAATGGAATTCGGTGAGTATGTTAAGTCTAATGTCTCCTCCCTTCGGAACGTAAAGTCTCTCCTTCGACCACAACAATCCGGATTCATCTATCTTGTATTCTTTCTATTGTTGAAAAAGACTATCTCCCTGGATCTTTTTAAGGATTTCGACATAGAACCGGTCATTTTGGAATGTCATTCTAATCTTGTTGTGTAAGTCGGAGTCCGTTCGACTTTCCGTTACCTCATATAACATAAGGGCATGTCAACTTAAGGCATCGACGATCTTGTTTTATTTCCCTTTGATGCATTTTAGTTCAAAGTGAAACTCACTAAGAAAGGCAAACCACGTAGCCTGTCTACCGTTCAGGTCTGGTTGATCGAATAGATATTTTAGACTCATGTTGTCCGTCTTTAGTAGAAATTTCTTACCCATGAGGTAATGTCTCCACATCTTTAGAGCGTGGATAATGGCAGCCAATTCGAGGTCATGAGTAGGATAGTTTTTCTCATGTTCTTTTATCTTTCTTGACTCGTAGCAGATGGCAAAGTCATCTTGCATAAGGACTCCACCAAGTCCTTCCTTGCTTGCATCATGCAAACTACAAAGTCCCCATTGGGGTCGCCAATTCGCAGTATTGGTGCGCTAATCAGAAGTTGTTTTAATTTCTGAAAACTTTCTTCACACTTGTCTGTCCAGATGAACTTACTAGTTTTCTTCTGTAAAGCGGTCATGGGGCAAGCGATCCGAGAGAAGTTCTCGATGAACTTCCGATAATAACCAGATAAACGTAGGAATGATTGTATGTCGAAGACACACGTAGGTGTGGGCCATTCTTCGATAGCTTTGATCTTTTGGGGATCAACTGCTATCCCCTTCTCGGAAATGATGTGCCCTAAGTATTGTATCTGAGGTCTATAGAAATCACACTTGCTAAATTTTGCGTACAGCTGATGTTCTCGTAATATCCGTAGGACTATTCGAAGGTGTTCCTCATGTTCTTCCTCATTCTTGGAATAGATCAGGATATCGTTTATGAATACTAAAATAAACTTGTCAAGGTACTTGCTGAAAAAATTGTTCATCATGCACATGAAGTTTGCGGGTGCATTCGTTAGATCGAAAGGCATTATTACAAATTCGTAGTGGTTGTATCGGGTGCAAAACGCGGTCTTACTAATGTCCTCGTCATGGATTCTCACCTGGTGATATCCGGATCGTAGGTCGATCTTCGAGAAGATATTTAATCCTCCGATTTGGTCAGACAAGTCATTGATCCTAGGGAGTGGATAACGGTTCTTGATGGTTAACTTGTTGAGTTGGTGGTAATCGATGCACATACGCATCGTGCCATCCTTCTTTTTAAGAAAGAGGATTGGTGCTCCCCAGGGAGACACACTCGGTCAAATGTAACCCTTGTCTATTAGTTTTTGTAACTGTATCTTGAGCTCTACTAGTTGGGGTGTACTCATACGGTACGGAGTCCTAGAGACGGGTACAGATCTAGGGGTTAGTTCTATGGAAAAGTCTAAGTCCCGCCTGGGTGGTAACCCTGGTATCTCCTCAGGAAATACATCTCTGAATTCTACTAGTATCAGGAAATCCTCAATCTTTTGATCTCTATCGGCTTCTACCAATTGAAGGTGGATTGCAAATAGTTTACAACCCTTTCTTAAGCATTTATTTGCTTATAATGCCAATATCTGTCGTACTGATACTTCCTTAGGTATAACTTGGATGGTTATTTGGTTCCCTTGACCATCGGGGCATAGGATTGACTTATTCAAGAAATCCAACAAGGCATGATGTCCTTCCAACCCATCCATGCCTATTATTACGTCATAAGATCCTAGCGGTAAGATGTTCAAATCTATCTTAGTTAAAAAGCCGTTCAAATCTATCTCACAACTCTTAACTAGTTCAGAGACATTCTGTTTGGTACTTGTGGCTAATTGTACCAGCCATGGTGATTTGTGACTCTCTCGGTTTAATTTGCAAAACTCTACTATTCTAGGAGAGATGTAGCTCTGGTAAGCACTGGGGTCTATTAAAACTGAAATGATATTGTTAGATATCTTACACTAAATTTCTACCATGGTGGCTTGATGATCTACCTGCCAGCCATTAAGGGTGGCATAAATCCTAGGTGTCTTTGCCATGTCTCCTACTGTAGGTTCTACTTGGATGTTGTGTAAAGTCCCATGTATTTTGTTGGGGCAGTCTCTGTAGTAATGTGGTCCCTGGCATTTCCAACAAGAAACAGTTGGTGGGACTATCTTTGCCCCTTTGTTGAAGGCCGTCCTATTGGCTGGTGGTGGGGGTGCATTAGGTGGAGCTTGGGGTCGACTAAAGCTTCTGTTGGGTGGGAAACTGTTGTTATGTTTCCGGAAAGGTGGGGGTCTAAAACCTATCCTGCGGTTGTCTGAGGAGGTCCTGAATCTGTCCCTATTTCTGTTGATGTTGTCATTCCTTGGCTGCCCGTGCTCATAGTACAGCCTGGCTTTATGTAGGGTTATGTCAAGGGTCTTGGGCATGTCTAATTCTATCTTCTCTCTAAAGTTTGGTGGCAGCCCACCCAAGAACTGCTGGATTTTCCCCTTCTCGTCCCTGATGTAAGATACATAGTGCAGCAAGTCTAAGAGCCGATTTATGAAAGCTTCCATAGTTAAGGAGCCCCTTTTCAGCTCATGAAATTCTTTTATCTTTTTGTCGAAGAATCTTTCAGACATGTATTTGTCCTGAAAGATTCTGCTGAAAGTGTCCCAGCTTATGCTTCGCAGCTCTTGTCCCTTAAGGTGCTTTATGTCCCGCCAGCATCTGGCAGCTTTTCCATTTAGGTTGTATATGGATAGTCGGGCTTGCATTTCACTAGAATAATTATGAACCTTAAAGTATTTATTCATCCCTAATAACCATTCTTCAGCTTTTTCCCCCGAGTTAACTTCTTCGTCATATGTTGGGGCTCTCATCTTTCTGAACTCTCCTTGTAAGCTATCATCACTCTTCTTCCTTTTCTTGCAAGGAGGTGGGGAGCCATTCTCATTGGAAGAGCTCTTACAGTCCTCTTCCAGTGGTTCTTATTTATGATCTTCTTGTTCTCCTATTTGGTAGTTCGTTGCTTTCCCCATGTTAAGGGTGTTGACAAAAAGAGTAGGCTGTCCATGGGGTTTTTCCCTTGTTAGGATTTGGAGTAAGGCTTCATTTATAGCCCATTGTTCCCTTCTCTCTTGCATATTTTCATCCCTGAAACTCTGGAATTCTGCCTATAGTTGCTGCATGGGATTATCTAAATCTGAGTTGAGCTCCACCACAATTTCTTCCTCTTGTGGTGGGGAATTTAGGTTGCCTTGTATACTGCTGCCTTGTTCTACACTCATTTTTCTGCTCTTGCTTGCACCTGAAATTTATATAAGTATCTGTTTTTGGGAAAACAATGTGTTAGTTAATTCTTTTCATAAAAACATAATACAATAATTTAAACACTTTCCTGTTTCTGCAGCTGTGTTTGGTAGTGAGACCAATAGGCCACTTAGTGTTTGTAACTTGCTCTGATACCACTTGTAATGTCCCAAAAATAGAAAAAAATTAAAATTTTCGCTGTCTGCAATAAATATTAGTTTATAATAACAAACTGCATACTTTAGATTTAATTTTGTCAAAACATTCCTACTTGTATGAACCAATGTAAGCCAATCTCCTTTGTGTTACACGGTCTCTGTTATGTATAAGTTTTTGGGTTGCGGAAGCGGTGTGGAAAAATACTATGAGGTCATGTTTTCATTGCAATTATAACTACTGGTCTAAATAACACTCATTATTGTTTTAAGAAATATATGGTCTAAATTTTGATTTCTAATGTCACCTTCAGGTGATAGAATTCTGTGATGTTGGTATGTTATTCATATGGTGGTACTATCCTGCTCCAGGAGAGGTAATTACATACCTCGCCAGGGTTGCCGAGAGGTATGGGTGAATGTTGTGGTGGTCGGACTTACTTAGCAAAACGCTAATGCTATTTCGTACTTCTGTGTTTGCAGGTCTATTCTATCTAAGAGTGCTATCTCTAAATAGTTGGTTCACATTTTACTATTGGTCCTATCTCACCAGGATAATGATAATTTAAATAAAGTGAGGATCCCATTACCATGGGGGTTCATACATAAAGGTCTCCTCAATGTAAGGTGCACAACTAGAATTTTAAAGTAATTTGAAGGAAACGTGGGGTGAGTCATAGTCTCACTATAGACTTTGTACAAAAATCGAGCTTCTTGGAATTTAAAAGCAAGTGTGGTTACACCCACGAATTCACTATAGACTTTGTAATTTAAAATCGAACCTCCACTATAGAGAGACTGGTATATTCTTAAATGCGCTTTTAATGAGTATGGGTGACAGCCTCTCCCACGAGGGTTTGGATAATGAGTTGGGGTTTGCTATCACTGTTCCCTGTAATCGACTTTCTCCATCTCTAGCTCTCCACTTCGTTGTATGGTGGCTGCATTGTATACTGACCCGAGCCCTGCTCGTGGTCAGTACCCTTAGTAAGTATTGGAGTGGACTATGGCGTAAGGCGTTCCTACTTCTTACAGGTAAGGAATGAATGGTTCCTATTTGACTTTGACACTTTCATCTTTCTGTATCAATCTTTGACTAACTGTTAAGCTTGTTGAAAAATGACAGGTGATAAAGCTTTGGTCAGGGAGCTATGATGGTTCATGGTGCCGTGGCTAGGGTAATGGTAAGTCTGACTTACCCACTTGGGCCTTGCCTTTCGCACGTCTGGTATTTGTATGTATGCATTTAGCCTGGTCTAGCATGGAGGATTTCGTAAGCCTTGGGCTTACTAATTCACTTTTGGAAGTCGTTATGTGTCTACTGGCTAGCCTAGAAAGGATGGAGTTCTCACTGTAATTTTTAATAGTTGAAGAGTAAAAGAAATTGTTTTAGTAACTGGGTCTTACTGGCCACTCGATTCTATGAAATCTTGTAAAATGGAATGCTATTTTTTCTGAGTATGACTTCTGTACAGTTGCAATGGTTCCAATGGGACATTTCAAATTTCTTTGTTTGAATATAAGGCTTTAAGCCGAAACTTATTGATGCTACTATTATGGGGTTCTTGGGTATTTTGGAAATCTATTTGTACAGTAATCATTCAATGATAACAGGTCCTAACGCCTTCAGTTTGGGAAATATAGCTGTGATTTGCATGTTAATTTAATTTGCATTTGTTATTGTATTGAAAATTTGCTAGGATGTTGTGGTGTAAATAATGTATTGCCTGTAAAGGAATATAGGATATAAATGAGGATTTTCTATGCCTCTGTCTCTATATTGGGGTTAGCATACCTCGCTTATCTTACTGATGGCGTGGATATAATGGTTGTTGACATGAGGAGGGTTTCCAAGTTGTACTCAGCATTTTGTTTCTTTGCTGTTGATGACCATGACCCCTGTAGGGAATTCCTACCAGTTTTGGGGCATGAGATAGCCGTGGGGGTTGACCTTTGATCTCTGTTTTCGTTTATGCAATTGCGTTTGTGACTTTCTGGCATTTCTAAACACTGTCAATTTATAATGTAAAGTTGTTAGGGTTAGATCAAGTTTGAGTAGGGTATTGATCTGTGAAATTTTAAAACTCTATGCTCTTTGGAGACTAGATCGATGGTGGTAGTGATGGCAGAATATTATGTGTGTTTTGTAATGGAAAAGAGGAATGTATAAAAGAAAACGATGATTCATGTCCTTCCTATTGTCATCATTTTAAAACAAATGTAGTGTGTGTAAATTCGTGTAGCTTTTCAAGAAATGAAGTAGATAGAAAACAATTCATACAAAGAATGATGCTATGTTTTTCTTACTTCAGATTTGGTATTGTTAGGTATTCGAAATGTCTGGACTAAAGATTTTTCTGTTTAAAGCAAAACTGGATCTCAGTATCTAAAATGTCTTGATGAAGTTTACAGCTAAGGTTTAAGAGGGGAGAAAATAAACACAAAAGATTTTGTTTGAATTAAATCAATGATTTTGATATTCTAGTAAGCAATACAATGACTAGCAAAGACTAGCTGGCTAGTCCTGCTAGGAATGCCAGTTGACATGGGGAAAAATTGTTTTAAAACAGAAATTGAGAACATTACTAATTTAAATTTTCATTTATAAACAAACAATGTATAAATTATAAGAGGGTTTTATACAGCTCTCATACCTGTTGATCCCTATAGCTTGTTCCAGCTGTTAATGTCCTGTTGATCCCTGTAGCTTGTTCCGGCTGATAATGACCTGCACACTCAACCACTAATTAATGAAAACCTCCTGAGATCTTAGTTGACCTGAGAATTTATCTCGGATTGGATATCTTTGGGACTACCACGTTCCTCCCAACCATGATTCTACAATCATTCCTTGTTCAGTATGAATCCCCCCGAGCTGGTTCTTACATGCAAATTGAGAAGTAGAGGCCCTAGGTGTGTAGCTGGTTTAGATCTCCAAATCTATGGGTAGAATTCACTTCATTCAGCAAAGAGTTCTTCTTGGCATAATAATAATACCAAAAGAAAAAGATCCCCCAAACTTTGGGGTCTGTCCTCCTTAAGTAGGACAAATCTTGAATTATGACTGTTGGAAATTACTGGTTTCTTTAAAATAATTTAATTTATAAAAACGATACTTGTTTATTTAACTACTAGTTATTTTGGAAACTAGGAGGTCTCACTTTTTTTTTACCAAAGTGTTTTTGATCTTTAATATTTTTATAATAATAATAATAATTACAATCCTATCCAAGTATTAATAAATAATAAATTGTAATTGGCAGCCTACTTAAGCATAAGTATATATAATAAAACTAATCAATAATATATATATTGAAACTCCTAATTACTGATACTTAGCTTTGGGATACTTTAAGCATTCTGTTTCACATAATGCGTCTTTTAATTCTTTTTAATGACAGGGGGTCCACTTCTGTGGACGGCTTCGGTAGCTGGTAGGGCACCTCTAGTCTCTCCTTTTGCATGTCAAATTCCCTCGTTTTAACATGGTAGTTCCCGCAGTAGATTATGATAATAAGATTTGTTTAATCAGGTCGAAAATAGTTGTGATAACACACGTAAGTGCTATTTAGTGTTAAATTTTTAGAATTTACTTCAATCTGATCTAGGATCTTAACTGAGAGAACAACATGTACAACAAATCTACAACATATCAATCATGGACACAATAATGCAAGCACACAAGAGACACAGAGTTTACTTGGGGAAAACCATAAAGGTGAAAAACCCCAATAACTTCCTCATAGATAGATAGAGCAATGATACAAGCAGAATACAAGTGATAGTCTTCTCCTAGCAGTAGAGCCTCCTCCTCCACAAGTGCGCCACTCTCCAAAGTTTGAGTGAGAGAATATAATGTGTAAAATGAGAGAGACACACTCTCTATTTATACACTAACTTGACTGGACCTTTACTCAACTAGGTCGGCCTCAACTTAACCACTTAACATAATGGTGACTGGGCCAACCCCCACTAGGGTGGTCTAATAACGCTTTGACCCACATGGCCGACCCCCAATAGGGTGGTCTAATAACCCTTTGACCCACATGACTTATACAGGGCCGACCCCAACAAGGTGGTCTAATAACCCATCAAGTATAAGTTGTGACACTTACAATATAAATGACGACACTTCCGTATAGAGGAATAATAACATCTCTATAGGAATACAATATACATATATGTGAAATACATTCCGAATTTACATATACATCAACACTCCCTCTTAACTAGGAAGGTATTTCTCGACACAGGTCTGCTAGCACAAGCCTTCTTCTCTGGATCATCGTCACTGGATAATCGTCATCGAGTCATCATCATCGTCACAGCTGCTGCTATCTCAATCAATATCTGAATCTACTTGTCATAGGAAGTTCTACAGAGCCAATCCTTTTTCATACTGGATGTAGGCCCACCACCTATAGGTCTTCGTCATCACTGGCCATACTGTGGAATCCTCAGGACTTATTACGTGCGTCACAAAACCTGGCTGCAGCATCCCAGGCTATTACAAGCACACAGCTCTACCTGTCGGATCTCCTAGGAGCACATTACATGTGACCCATAGCAAAACCTAGCTGAAGCATCCCAGGATGTTATGAGCACACAGCTCTACCTGTTGGATCTCCTAGGAGCACATTACATGTGATCTCACCACAAAACCTGGCTGAAGCATCCCAGGCTATTACGAGCACACAGCTCTACCTGTCGGATCTCCCAGGAGAACATTACATGTGGTCCTCCACAAAACCTGGCTGAAGCATCTGAGGCCTTTTTCATCCTGTCCAAATCTCCCAGGAACAAATTACATGTGGTCATCGCAAAACCTAGCTGAAGCATCTGAGGCCTTTTTCATCCTGTCCAGATCTCCCAGGAGCAAATTACATGCCATAGGAAAAAACTTGGCAAGATCATCTCAGGATGTTACGGGTACACAACTCCGACCTGAAGATCTCCCAGGGCACAAATTACATGTCCTCCCAGAGCAATGTCTCGAAAGAGCATCCCAGGCTATTATGGGTACGCAACTCCAACCTATAGGATCTCCCAGACATTCTCATCTACACAACCTGATCCACAACCACAAAGTATCATCTAATACTCACCATACATCATCCTGATGTACACATGATCATCATCACTGCAACATCCTGCTGCATGTCATCTCGAGAAGCTCGTCATCCACGATCGCCCTGATCATACAATGCATCCACCTGATGCACACCAAGTATCTACCTAATACATATCATCATACATAGTGTATCCACCTGATACATAGATACATGATCCACACAATGTATCCATCAACATACATGATCTACCTGATCATACCTGATACATATCAACATACATGATACAATGTATCCACCTGATACATATACAGATACATGGTCCAAGCATCCAACATGATGCATATACAAAATACATACAAATGATCCAACCGATCATATCCAACATCCAACATGATGCGTACATACATATAAACGATCCAACTGATCATATCCAGCATCCAACATGATGCGTACATACATATAAATGATCCAACTGATCATATCCAGCATCCAACATGATGCGTACATACATATACATATAAATGATCCAACTGATCATACGAAGCAGAAACTAGAACATCATCCTGATGCTCATCATCCAGTGCTTACATCCACAGCCATGTGAAGGATCCTCCTTCCAACATGCTTGGAATGGCTTCAGCAAATGTGTCCATCACTTCTTCCTTGAAGTGTCCTCGATCTGAAGAACACCAAGCCTCTCCCTGAAGTACTCGAACTTCACCCTGGCTAGTGGCTTTGTCAGCACATCTGCAATTTGCTCGTCCATTCGCAACATACAGGAGCTTCACAGCTCCTCTCTGCACCATATCCTTGATATAGTGATATTTGATCTCTATGTGTTTCGACCTGTCATGAAACATTGGGTTCTCAGACAGCTTCACAAAACTCTAGTTATCGTAGAAGATACCAGTAGCATCCAATGGGAGATCAAATAACTCAGAAAGTAGCTTCCGTAGCCATACTACCTCACAACTAGCTGAACGGGCTGCAACATACTCTGCCTCAGCTATACTCAGTGCTACGCAGGACTGCTTCCTGCTAAACCAAGAGATCACACCTGATCCCATACTGAAGCAGCACCCAAATGTGCTCTTCCTATTTGTAGCACTGCCAGCCCAATCTGGATCAACATAACCCTGCAGGTTAAACTCTTGATTCGCTTCATACTTGAGCCCATAATCCACTGTACCCTTCAGGTACCTCAGAACATGATTTACGGCAACCAGGTGAACACTCCTTGGATCCATCAGGAACTGGCTCAATGTGTTCATCGCAAAGCAAATATATGGTCTCATGTTCATCAGGTACATCAAGGACCCAATCATCTGACGATACAAAGTGACATCAACTGGATCAGATGAAGCATCATACAGAAGCTTCAAGTTCAATGCCATAGGTGTGGCCATGGCCTTGCAGTCCATCATCCCGAACCTCTTTAGGATCTCTACTGCATACTTCCCTTGCACTCTGTCACACCTCCATGCCAAAAACAAATAGTGCATCATCCCCAAGTTCTTCAACTCGAACTCGGCAGTAAGCTTCCGCTGCATGTCGGCAATCAATCTATCCTCACCTGTTACAAACAGGTCATCCACATAGTAGTATCACTGGATTGCCTTCCTAAACCTTGTAGTAAAGGTTGGAATCTGCTTTACTCTTGGTAAAGCCCAAACTGGATAGAAAGTTGTCTATCCTACCATAACAAGTTCTGCACATATATGACTCCCTGTCATGTGTCTCAGAACCAAGTGGCTTCTCCACATACACTTCTTCTTCAACTACACCATTCAAGAAGGCTATCTTGAAATCCATCTGGTGTACCTTCCACTTCATCACTGCAGCCAGAGTAAGTACTGATCTGATGGAAGTGTATCTGGCTACAGGAGAAAAAGTCTCTATGCTACCACCTGTAGCATGCTTGATCTTGTAGATCCTCTTGGAAGTCACTATAGACTCCTCATCAGGTCTTGGGACTGCATCCCAAACATCTTCATGATCAACTGGTACTCCTCGATCATGGCATTCTTCCCAGATCCTAGGAACTTCAATATCTTCAATATTTTCAATAGATAACTTTGTTGCTGAACAAATGTTGTAGTCCTTCTTTTGTAGGTGATGGTATATGATCTTTCCTACACAACAAGTTAAATTGCATGATTAGAAAACATCTCATAGTTTTCAGAACAAATTCTTACACATAAAGAAATATGTCATACAGTCATGCAATTATCTTAGCCAATGGTTCAATACAACATTTATCCATATTCCATAAATTTCTAGATGCCTTCCAATCTCTACCAGAACATTGTTAAGAGTGTGCACAACTCCTAACATTTCAGCAAAGAGGTTTCATTCTAGATAAGTAGCAATGGAATGTTGTACAGTTCCATAGGCCACTTACCCATGTATATTAGTAGTATATTGTTCATCAATGCAACTATTCTAATATGCATAATACACAACCTAATTCTAGGAACATAAGCATATACATCATTGAATAACATTATGTAAGAAATGACAATTCAAATAATTATCTTTGTTTGGTTGCTGGGTGGACTCCCTCTGAATCTTTGCAACTCCATTCTGATGTGGATTGTGAGAAGTGGTCAACTCCCTCTGAATATCTGCATCCTTGCGGAAACCACTGTAGTGTGCTCCTTTGCTTTTTGTAGGAACAACTGGAGTGTGCTCCCTCTTGATCTTTGCTTCCTGGATTACCTATCCTTGAACTTACATCCATCCGTAATCACTATGCATGCTTATTAGTATCATCATTGTGTTATCCTTGAGGTCTCATACATAATCACACATTTATTAGTATATTCTTAATACTATCAAAACACAATAATCTTAAACATGTATAGTCATGATCATTCATAGATAATAAACATTAGTATTCAAGGTTTCAGAGAAGTCTTCTTTTACTCATGCATATTCTTATTTGATCATAGGACTCTTCTGATTAGTTAAATCATCAATGCATAAACCTGTGATTACTCAAACCTATACCTTCATGATTCTTCTGGTTAGTCATATCATCAATTATGGTAAGAAACATAATATGCATATAGCCATGACTATTCAATCCTATGACTTCATGAATAATCATTATCAGCAACACAACAGTATAAGATCCTAACACAAGGTAGGATTCTAGCTTGATATAGGAAAAACATACCTGGATTAGCATGCTAGCTAGTTATGTCTAACATACCCGCATAATGTCTTCTGGTTCTCTTCAGTGACTTGTGCTAGTAACCTGCATGTCTCATAGGTTAACCATTGTAGGACCAAGTTATACATACCTCGAAAGTAGATCTTCTATGTGATCCATGACAATGGATGAATCTTTGTCTTCATGTCATCGTGATCATATGTTCTTGAAAGTAGAACATGATTTGTCTTTCTTGGTGTACCTTTTATGTTAGCGAACAACATAAAACTCATACAACATCACAATGCATTAGTACATTTATAAGTGTCCAAACCTTAATCAATGAATATCTTCTATTAAGGTGATACGATAAGTCTAGTAATTAATCAAGATTGTACTGTAATGATATAAAGACAAACATATGATAAACTTAACCATGAAACATACCTGTAAGTCATACCTGTCAAGATTGCTTGTAATCTTCTTATGGAAGGCCTTAGCCTCATCTCCCTCTGAGACAGGAACTTCTTCACTTATGCAGGTGACCAATCCATCTTCTTCTAGGATTAACCCAATCCACTTGATTTGCAAGAATTGGACCTGGAGCTGGATTAGGGTTTGTCAAAGAAACCCCAAAAATTCAAACTTTGAATTTCAAACTTCTGAAAGTATAGAAATATGTGCCTTGATGAGCTGATCAAGTTGGTATATTCAAAATTTGAAAACTACAAAGTTTCACCCCTCGAAATTGCCTTTTAGATTTCCGGATTCACTAGAGAGGACCCTGAATTAGGGTTTGAGTTTTGCCGGAGCTTCACCCAACCAAAAGATTTGATTCAAAGCTCTAAGCTTTGATTTTTCAGAGGAGCTTCCAGCCGTGGTCACAGATTTCCAAAATTCCATTTTTTTGTAGAAGCCCTAATTTTCCATCTTTCCAATCAAAGTCCCGAACTGGGGTTTGATCAAGACCGGCCTTCTGCCCAACGAAAAAATCTGATCTTGGTCTCTAAATTTTGAATTTGATGAGTACCATTCATCCATGGTCTCCGATTACAAAAATTCCAACTTTCTCCGAAGCCCTAAATTCCGGAAGCCATGAATGAAGATGCGCAAAAATAATTCTGTTTTGGCAGAAATATGTACCTGATTGTTTCTAATGTAACTCCACACTTTTTGATCTGCAGGGTCTGAAATTTTTTTCTAAGATAGCCCGACCTGTCATATTTCCATCCTGACAGGTCTGACCTCAATTGGATTCTCAAAGAGAGAGTTATGACAAGTGTCGCAACGTGACCTGTTTATGGGATAAAACAAGAGAGAAAACTTGTACGGCGTGCCACATGTCACTGGTGCAACTTCGGCCTCTGAAAATGTTTCCTGAGATAGTACAGTCTGTGTACTACCTGTAACTTTTGACGAAATTTCATTTGGACCTTCCTATCCCACGTTATGATCTTTTTACCAAGGTCACCTATTTTTGACTCAGATTTGGAAGAGGCAGAAACCCTATATTGTACATATCATAAATCACAAAGTACAACGAATTAGAGATTTTCCTTTCGACACAAGGTACATGGGGATCTAATCTTCTACCTTAAAGGTTTCAGTCCCAAAAACATCTCCAAAATGTACTTATAGCGAAAGTGCTATGATGACTGGTTTTTGCTATATCAAGCCCCAGCATTGTAACTGCAACAAGTGTCATACATGCCATATCATGCCTTCTTTAAGGCTAGCTCTGATACCAGGTTAAATTTTAAGAATTTACTTCAATATGATCTAGGATCTTAACTGAGAGAACAACATGTACAGCAAATCTACAACATATCAATCATGGACACAATAATGCAAGCACACAAGAGACACAGAGTTCACTTGGGGAAAACCATAACGATGAAAAACCCCAATAACTTCCTTAGAGATAGATAGAGCAATGATACAACCAGAATAAAAGAGATAGTCTTCTCCTAGCAGTAGAACCTCCTCCTCCACAAGTGCACCACTATCCAAAGTGTGAGTGAGATAATAGAATGTGTAAAATGAGAGAGACACACTCTCTATTTATACACTAACTTGACTTGACCTTTACTCAACTGGGTCGGCCCCAACTTAACCACTTAACATAATGGTGACTAGGCCGACCCCCACTAGGGTGGTCTAATAACCCTTTGACCCACATGGCCGACCCCCAACAGGGTGGTCTAATAACCCTTTGACCCACATGACTTATACAGTGCCGACCCCAACAAGGTGGTCTAATAACCGATCAAGTATAAGTTGCGACACTTACAATATAAATGAGGACACTTCCGTATAGAGGAATAATAACATCTCTATAGGAATACAATAGACATATATGTGAAATACATTCTGAAGTTACATATACATCAACATTTAGAGTCCTCTCGACTCAACACTTGAAATTTAGTAACCTCGAGTGCTCTTCAGAGCCTTTTAACTCAACACTCTCACATGGGCGTTACGCTAGTGCAATTCCAGAGCCTCTGCTCCACACTAGAGATAGAATGTGGTTGTGAGGCAAATCTAGGATATTAAGTGGCCTCGGATCCGGTAATCATTTCCTTCAAGCTTGGAGTGCTCCAGGGCTCATGCCCAACACTCAACGTACATCGGGGCTTAGGCCCAGTACGAAATAGAATCCTCTAAATACATCGAGGCTTAAGTCCAGTACATAGGTCATTCGTGTGTTTCTGAGTCCACACTCAACACACTAAATAATCAACTATGTAAATCATGCTCTGCACAGTATAATGTCACAAAAAGAATAATCTCAGTATATCATAAGTTGTAACCAATTCTCATCATACAACATAGTTTATTCATTCAGGCTTTCCTGCCCCGCATATATCAATAATGAAACAAATCAGGGTCCATGCCCAATACATAAACTCATGAAGGAATAAATCAAAACAAACTACTGCTATGTCAACATAATAAAATCACACATACTGGGGCCATGACCTGATATAACCTCATAACATAGCTAGTCAAAAAGTTGGGATATTACATCCCTCCCCGCTTAGAACAACACCGTCCTGGTGTTTCTAGGTACTAGGAATAAGCTCATGAAACAAGGCAGGGTATGCCTCTCTCATGGTAGCCTCATTCTCCCAAGTGGCCTCATCTGGTCCAAAGTGCCTCCATTGCACTTTCAGCTGAGTAATGGTCCTCCTCCTAAGCTAGACCTCTCTCTTGTCCAGAATGTGGAGTGGTTCTGGCGTGAACTCCCCTTCGGGCTCCACTTGTAATAAGGACCAATCAATAACATGTTTAGTATCATACACATATTTTTTTTAATAAAGAAGCATGAAAAACATTATGAAATTTTATGTGTGCTGGTAGGGCTAACTCATATGCTACTGGACCCTTCTTGCCCAGTATTTCAAATGGTCCACAAAACCTTGGGGCTAGTTTACCGCAACTTCCCAAGCTCAATGAGCTTCGTTTTGCCTTTATTCTTAGGAAAACATGTTCACCGATCTGGTAGTCCTTGTCCTTCCTTTTCTTGTATGTGTAACTCTTTTGGCAGTCTTGGGCCTCTTTTAAATTTAGTTGTACCTTGGAGACTAATTGTTCCAAGTCTTTTAGTAAGTCTGGCCCTAGCATAAGCCTGTCCACCGGGCTATCCTAGCTGACGGGGGTCCGACAATTTCGACGGTAGAGTACTTCGAAAGACTCATTTTGGCCGAGGTTTGATAACCATTGTTGTATGCAAACTCCGCGAGGTGTAAGTAATCTTCCCACTTACTGGGATTGTTCATGACATACATCCTCAGCATATCCCACAGAATTTGGTTTACTCGTTCCGTCTATCCGTCGTTTTCGGGGTGATATGTGGTACTAAATTGTAACTGCATTTCTAACCCGGAGAATAGTGCTCTCCAAAAGTTAATAGTGAACTTTGTGTCTCGGTCAGAGATAATTGCTTTGGGTATCCCGTGTAACCCGAAAATCTCTTTCAGGAAGATTTCCGCGATGTGATCTGCCTTGTAGGTAGATTTCACTCGTATAAAATGTGCGGCTTTCGATAGCTTGTCTACTACTCAGAACATGGAGTCGTTTTGTTTCTTACTCTTAGTTAGACCCGTAATGAAATCCATACTTATTACCTCCCACTTCCATTATGGAATGGGTAACGGTTGAAGTAGTCCGGAGGGGTGTTGGTGTTCTTCCTTGACCAACTAGCATTCCTAACATTATGCAATGAATAATGCAATGTCAGCTTCCAATTTGGGCCAAAAATAGTGTTTATTTACAGTTGAAATCATCTTTTCATATCTGGGGTGTCCTGAGTAGGGACTCCGATGGAATTCGGTGAGTATGTTAAGTCTAATGTCTCCTCCCTCAGGAACGTAAAGTCTCTCCTTCGACGACAACAATCCGGATTCATCTATCTTGTATTCTTTCTGTTGTTGAAAAATCCTATCTTCCTGGATCTGTTTAAGGATTTCGACATAGAACTGATCATTTTGGCATGCCATTCTAATCTTGTTGTGTAAGTCGGAGTCCGTTCGACTTTCCGTTACCTCATATAACATATGGGCTCGTCGACTAAAGGTGTCGGCGATATTGTTTTCTTTCCCCTTGATGTGTTTTAGTTCAAAGTGATACTCACTAAGAAAGGATAACCACCTAGCCTATCTAGCATCTAGGTCTGGTTGATCGAATACATATTTTAGACTCATGTTGTCCATCTTTAGTAGGAATTTCTTACCCATGAGGTAATGTCTCCACATCTTTAGAGCATGGATAATGGCGGCCAATTCGAGGTCATGAGTAGGATAGTTTTTCTCATGTTCTTTTAGCTTTCTTGACTCGTAGCAGATGGCAAAGTCATCTTGCATAAGGACTCCACCGAGTCCTTCCTTGATTGCATCGGTGCAAACTATGAATTCCCCATTGAGGTCGACAGTTCGTAGTATTGGTGAGCTAAACAAAAGTTGTTTTAACTTCTGAAAACTTTCTTCACACTTGTCTGTCCAAATGAACTTACTAGTTTTCTTCTGTAAAGCAGTCACGGGGCAAGCGATCCGAGAGAAGTTATCGATGAACTTCTAATAATAACCGGCTAAACCTAGGAATGATCGTATGTCAAAGACACACGTAGGTGTGGGCCATTCTTCCATAGCTTTGATCTTTTAGGGATCAACTGCTATTCCCTTCTCGAAAATGATGTGCCCTAAGTACTGTATCTGAGGTCTATAGAAATCACACTTGCTA
The DNA here is from genome assembly GCA_027924585.1 of Larix kaempferi. Classification (NCBI taxonomy): domain Eukaryota; kingdom Viridiplantae; phylum Streptophyta; class Pinopsida; order Pinales; family Pinaceae; genus Larix; species Larix kaempferi. The sequence goes on from BSBM01000084.1 coordinate 10,691,864, forward strand.
AATTTTGTGTACAGCTGATGTTCTCGTAATATCCGTAGGACTATTCGGAGGTGTTCCTCATGTTCTTCCTCATTCTTGGAATAGATCAAGATATCGTCTATGAAGACTAAAACAAACCGGTCGAGGAACTTGTTGAAAAAATTGTTCATCATGCACATGAAGTTTGCGGGTGCATTCGTTAGACCGAAAGGCATTACTACAAATTCATAATGGCCATATCGAGTGTGAAATGTGGTCTTACTAATGTCCTCGTCATGGATTCTCACCTGGTGATATTCGGATCACAGGTCGATCTTCGAGAAGATCTTTGCTCCTCCGACTTGGTCAAACAAATCATTGATCCTAGGGAGTGGATAACACTTCTTGATGGTTAACTTGTTGAGTTGGCGGTAATCGATGCATATACGCATCGTACCATCCTTCTTTTTAACAAAGAGGATTGGTACTCCCCAGGGAGACACACTCAGTCGAATGTAACCCTTGTCTATTAGTTCTTGTAACTATATCTTGAGCTCTACCAGTTAGGGTGTACTCATATGGTACGGAGTCCTAGAGATGGGTACAGATCCGGGGGTTAGCTCTATAGAAAAGTCTAAGTCCCTCCCGGGTGGTAACCCTGGTATGTCCTCGGGAAATACATCTTTGAATTCTACTAGTATCGGGAAATCCTTGATCTTTTGATCTCTATCAGCTTTTACCAATTGAAGGTGGATTGCGAATAGTTTACAACCCTTTCGTAAGCATTTCTTTGCTTGTAATGCCGATATCTGTCGTACTGATACTTCCTTAGGTATACCTTGGATGGTTCTTTGGTTCCCTTGACCATCGGGGCATAGGATTGACTTATTCAAGCAATCCAACAAGGCATGTTGTCCTTCCAACCCATCCATGCCTATTATTATGTCATAAGATCCTAGCAGTAAGATGTTCAAATCTTTCTTAGTTAAAAAGCCGTTCAAATCTATCTCACAACTCTTAACTAGTTCGGAGACCTTCCGTTCGGTACTTCTGGCTAATTGTACCAGCCGTGGTGATTTGTGACTCTCTTGGATTAATTTGAAAGACTTTACTATTCTAGGAGAGATGTAGCTCCGGCAAGCACCAGGGTCTATTAAAACTGAAATGATATTGTTAGATATCTAACCCTCAATTTCTACCATGGTGGCTTGATGATCTGCCTGCCGACCATCAAGGGCGGCATAAATCCTAGGTGTCTTTTCCATGTCTCCCACTGTAGGTTCTGCTTGGATGTTGTGTAAAGTCCCATCTGTTTTGTTGGGGCAATCTCTGTAGTAATGTGGTCCATGGCATTTCCAACAAGAAACAGTTGGTGGGACTATCTTTTCTCCCTTGTTGAAGGCTGGCCTATTGGCTGGTGATGGGGGTGCATTAGGTCGAGCTTGGGGTCAGCTAAAGCTTCTGTTGGGTGGGAAACTGTTGTTATGTTTACGGAAAGGTGGGGGTCTAAAACCCGTCATGCGGTTGTCTGAGGAGGTCCTGAATCTGTCCCTAGTTCTGTTGATGTTGTCGTTCCTTGGCTGCCCGTGCTCATAGCACAACCTAGCTTTATGTAGGGTTATGTCAAGGGTCTTGGTCATGTCGAATTCTATCTTCTCTCTAAAGTTTGGTGGCAGCCCACCCAAGAATTGCTGGATTTTCACCTTCTTCTGCTCGATGTAAGGTACATAGTGAAGCAAGTCTAAGAACCGATTAATGAAAGCTTCCATAGTTAAGGAGCCCATTTTCAGCTCATGAAATTCTTTTATCTTTTTGTCGAAGAATCTTTCAGACATGTATTTGTCCTGAAAGATTCTTCTTAAAGTGTCCCAGCTTATGTCTCACAGATCTTGTCCCTTAAGGTGCTTTAGGTCCCGCCACCATCTGGCAGCTTTTCCATTTAGGTTGTATATGGCTAGCCGGGCTTGCATTTCACTAGAATAATTATGAACCTTAAAGTATTTATTCATCCCTAACAACCATTCTTCAGCCTTTTCCCCCGAGTTAACTTCTCTGTCATATTTTGGGGCTCTAATCTTTGTGAACTCTCCTTGTAAGCTGTCATCACTCTTCCTCCTTTTCTTGCAAGGAGGTGGGGAGCCATTGTCATTGGAAGAGATCTTACAGTCCTCTTCCAATGGTTCTGATTTATGATCTTCTTGTTCTCCTATTTTGTAGTTGGTTGCTTTCCCCATGTTAAGAGTGTTGACAAAAAGAGTAGGCTGTCCATGGGGTTTTGCCCCTGTTAGGATTTGGAGTAAGGCTTTATTTATAGCCCGTTGTTCCCTTCTCTCTTGCATATTTTCATCCCTGAAACTCTTGAATTCTACCTGTAGTTGCTGCATGGATTTATCTAAATCTGAGTTGAGCTCCACCACAATTTCTTGCTCTCATGGTGGGGAATTTAGGTTGCCTCGTATACTGCTACCTTGTTCTGCACTCATTTTTCTGCTACTGCTTGCACCTGAAATTTATATAAGTATCTGTTGTTGGGAAAACAATGTGTTAGTTAATTCTTTTCGTAAAAACATAATACAATAATTTAAACACTTTCCCGTTTCTGCAACTGTGTTTGGTAGTGAGCCCAATAGGTCACTTGGTGTTTGTAACTTGCTCTGATACCACTTGTAATGTCCCAAAAATAGCAAAAATTTAAAATTTTCGCTGTCTGCAATAAACATTAGTTTATAATAACAAACTGCATACTTTAGATTTAATTTTGTCAAAACATTCCTACTTGTATGAACCAATGTAGTCCAATCTCCTTTGTGTTACATGGTCTCTGTTATGTATAAGTTTTTTGGTTGCGGAAGCGGTGTGGAAAAATACTATGAGGTCATGTTTTCATTGCAATTATAACTATTGGTCGTAAATAACACTCATTATTGTTTTAAGAAATATATGGTCTAAATTTTTATGTCTAATGTCACCTTTAGGTGATAGACTTCTGTGACGTCGGTATGTTATTCATATGGTGGTACTATCCTGCTCCAGGAGAGGTAATTACATACCTTGCCAGGGTTGCCGAGAGGTATGGGTGAATGTTGTGGTGGTCGGACTTACTTAGCAAAATGCTAATGCTATTTCGTACTTCTCTGTTTGCAGGTCTATTCTATCTAAGAGTGCTATCTCTAAATAGTTGGTTCACATTTTACTACTGGTCCTATCTCACCAGGATAATGATAATTTAAATAAAGTGAGGATCCCATTACCATGGGGGTTCATACACAAAGGTCTCCCCAATGTAAGGTGCACAACTAGAAGTTTAAAGTAATTTGAAGGAAACCTAGGGTGAGTCATAATCTCATTATAGACTTTGTACAAAAATTGAGCCTCTTGGAATTTAAAAGCAAGTGTGGTTACACCCACGAATTCACTATAGACTTTGTAATTTAAAATCGAACCTCCACTATAGAGAGACTTGTATATTCTTAAATGCGCTTTTAATGAGTAAGGGTGATAGCCTATCCCACGAGGGTTTGGATAATGAGTTGGGGTTTTCTATCAGAGTTCCTTGTAATCAACTTTCTCCATATCAGGCTCTACACTTCGTTGTATGGTGGTTGCGTTGTATACTGACCCGAGCCCTGCTCGTGGTCAGTACCCTTGGTAGGTATTGGAGTGGACTATGGCGTAAGGCGTTGCTACTTCTTACAGGTAAGGAACGAATGGTTCCTATTTGACTTTGAGACTTTCATATTTCTGTATCGATCTTTGACTACCTGTTAAACTTGTTGAAAAATTACAGGTGATAAAGCTTTGGTCAGGGAGCTACGATGGTTCATGGTGCCATAGCTAGGGTAATGATAAGTCTGCTTACCCACTTGGGCCCTGCCTTTCTGACCTCTGGTGTTTGTATGTATGCATTTAGCCTGGTCTAGCATGGAGGCTTTCGTAAGCCTTGGGCTTACTAATTCACCTTTGGAAGTCGTTATTTGTCTACTGGCTAGCCCAGAAAGGATGGGGTTCTCACTGTAATTTTTAATAGTTGAAGAGTAAAACAACATGTTTTAGTAACTGGGTCTTACTGGCCACTCGATTCTGCGAAATCTTGTAAAATGGAATGCTATTTTTCCTGAGTATGACTCATGTACAGTTGCAATGGTTCCAATGGGACATTTCAAATTTCTTTGTTTGAATATAAGGCTTTAAGCCGAAACTTACTGATGCTACTATTATGGGGTTCTTGGGTATTTTGGAAATCTGTTTGTACAGTAATCATTCAATGTTAACAGGTCTTAGTGCATTTAGTTTGGGAAATATAGCTGTTATTTGCATGTTAATTTAATTTGCATTTGTTAATTTATTGAAAATTTGCTAGGATGTTGCGGTGTAAATAATGTATTGCATGTAAAGGAATATAGGATATAAATGAGGATTTTCTACGCCTTTGTCTCTGTACTGGGGTTAGCATACCTCGCTTATCTTACTAATGGCATGGATATAATGGTTGCTGACATGAGGAGGGTTTCCAAGTAATACTCAGCATTTTGTTTCTTTGTTGTTGATGACCACGAACCCTATAGGGAATTTCTACTAGTTTTGGGGCGTGAGATAGCCGTGGGGTTTGACCTTTGATCTCCGTTTTCGTTTATGCAACTGTGTTTGTGACTTTCTGGCATTTCTAAACACTGTCAATTTATAATGTAAAGTTGTTAGGGTTAGATCGAGTTTGAGTAGGGTATCGATCTATGAAATTTTAAAACTCTATGCTCTTTCGATACTAGATCGATGGTGGTAGCGATGGCAGAATATTATGTGTGTTTTGTAATGGAAAAGAGGAATGTATAAAAGAAAACGATGATTCCTGTCCTTCCTACTGTCATCGTTTTAAAACAAATGTAGTGTGTGTAAATTCGTGTATCTTTTCAAGAAACGAAGTAGATAGAAAAGAATTCATACAAAGAATGATGCTATGCTTTTCTTAACTTCAGATTTGGTTTTGTTAGGTATTCGAAATGTCTGGACTAAAGATTTTTCTGTTTAAAGAAAAACTGGATCTCAGTATCTAAAATGTCTTGATGAAGTTTATAGCTAAGGTTTAAGAGGGGAGAAAATAAACACAAAAGATTTTGGTTGAATTAAATCAACGATTCTGATATTCTAGTAAGCAATACAATGCCTAGCAAAGACTAGCTGGCTAGTCCTACTAGGAATGCCATTTGACTCGGGGAAAACTTGTTTTAAAACAGAAATTGAGAACATTACTAATTTAAATTTTCATTCATAAACAAACAATGTATAAATTATAAGAGGGTTTTATACAACTCTCATACCTATTGAGCCCTTTAACTTGTTCTAGCTGTTAATGTCCTGTTGATCCCTATAGCTTGTTCCGGCTGATAATGACCTGCACAATCAACCACTAATTAATGAAAACCTCCTGAGCTCTTAGCTGACCTGAGAATTTATCTTGGATTGGATGACTTTGGGACTACCACGTTCCTCCCAACCATGATTCTACAACCGTTCCTGGTTCAGTATGAATCCCCCCGAGCTGGTTCTGACATGCAAACTGAGAAGTAGGGGCCCTAGGTGTGTAGCTGGTTCAGATATCCAAATCTATGGGTAGAATTCACTTCCTTCAACAGAGAGTTCTTCTCGGAATAATAATAATACCAAAAGAAAAAGATCCCCCAAAATTTGGGGTCTGTCCTCCTTAAGTAGGACAAATCTTGAATTATGACTGTAGGAAATTACTGATTTCTTTGAAATAATTTAATTTATAAAAACAATATTTGTTTATTTAACTGCTAGTTATTTTGGAAACTAGGAGGTCTCACTTTGTTTTTACCAAAGTGTTTTTGATCTTTAATATTTTTATAATAATAATAATAATAATTACAATCCTATCCAAGTATTAATAAATAATAAATTGTAATTGGCATCCCACTTAAGCATAAGTATATATAATAAAACTAATCAATGATATATATATTGAAACTCCTAATTACTAATACTTAGCTTTGGGATACTTTAAGCATTATGTTTCACATAATGCTTGTTTTAATTCTTTTTAATGATAGGGGGTCCACTTCTGTGGACGGCTTCAGTAACTGGTAGGGCACCTCTAGTCTCTCCTTTTGCATGTCAAATTCCCTCGTTTTAACATAGTAGTTCCCGTAGTAGATGATGATAATAAGATTTGTTTAATCAAGTCGAAAATAGTTGTGATAAGACACGTAAGTGCTATTCAGAGTCCTCTCGACTCAACACTTGAAATTTAGTAACCCCGAGTGCTCTTCAGAGCCTTTTAACTCAACACTCTCACATGGGCATTATGCTAGTGCAATTCCAGAGCCTCTGCTCAACACTAGAGCTAGAATGTGGTTGTGAGGCACATCTAGGATATTAAGTGGCCTCGGATCCGGTAATAATTTCTTTCAAGCTTGGAGTGCTCCAGGGCTCATACCCAACACTCAACGTACATCAGGGCTTAGGCCCAGTACGAAATAGAATCCTCTAAATACATCGGGGCTTAAGCCTAGTACATAAGTCATTCGTGTGTTTCTGAGTCCACGCTCAACACATTAAATAATAAACTATGTAAATCATCCTCTCCATAGTATAATGTCATAAAAAGAATAATCTTAGTATATCATAATTTGTAACCAATTCTCATAATACAACATAGTTTATTTATTTGGGCTTTCCTGCCCCGCATATATCAATAATGAAACAAATCAGGGTCCATGCCCAATACATCAACTCATGAAGGAATAAATCAAAACAAACTACTGCTATGTCAACATAATAAAATCACACATACTGGGGCCATGACCCGATATAACCTCATAACATAGTTAGTCAAAAAGTTGGGATATTACATCCCTCCTCGCTTAAACAACATTGTCCCGATGTTTCTAGGGACTAGGAATAAGCTCATGAAACAAGGCGGGGTATGCCTCTCTCATGGTAGCCTCATTCTCCCAAGTGGCCTCATCTGGTCCAAAGTGCCTCCATTGCACTTTCAGCTGAGTAATGGTCCTCCTCCTAAGCTGGACCTCTCTCTTGTCCAAAATGTGGAGTGGTTCTGGCGTGAACTCCCCTTCGGGCTCCACCTATAATAAGGACCAATCAATAACATGTTTAGTATCGTATACATATTTTTTTTAATAAAGAAGCATTAAAAAAATTATGAAATTTTATGTGTGGTGGTAGGGCTAACTCATATGCTACTGGACCCTTCTTGCCCTGTATTTTGAACGGTCCACAAAACCTTGGGGCTAGTTTACCGCAACGTGCCAAGCTCAATGAGCTTTGTTTCACCTTTATTCTTAGGAAAACATGTTCACCGATCTGGTAGTCCTTGTCCTTCCTTTTCTTGTCTGCGTAACTCTTTTGGCAGTCTTGGGCCTCTTTTAAATTTAGTTGTACGTTGGAGACTAATTGTTCCAAGTCTTTTAGTAAGTTTGGCCCTAACATAAGCTTGTCCACCGGGCTATCCTAGGTGACGGGCGTCCGACACTTTCGACCGTAGAGTACTTCGAAAGGACTCATTTTGGCCAAGGTTTGATAACCGTCGTTGTATGAAAACTCCGTGAGGTGTAAGTAATCTTCCCACTTATTGGGATTGTTCATGACATACATCCTCAGCATATCCTCTAGAATTTGGTTTACTCATTCTGTCTCTCCATCGGTTTGGGGGTGATATGCGGTACTAAATTGTAACTGCGTTTCTAACCCAGAGAATAATGCTCTCCAAAAGTTACTAGTGAACTTTGTGTCTTGGTCAGAGATAATTGCTTTGGGTATCCCGTGTAACCGGAAAATCTCTTTCAGGAAGATTTCCACGATGTGATCTGCCTTGTAGGTAGATTTCACTGGTATAAATGTGCGGCTTTCGATAGCTTGTATACTACTATGAACATGGATTCATTTTGTTTCTTGCTCTTGGGTAGACCCGTAATGAAATCCATACTTATTACTTCCCACTTCCATTCTCGATTGGGTAACAGTTGAAGTAGTCCGGAGGGGTGTTGGTGTTCTGCCTTGACCAACTGGCATTCCTGACATTTCGCGATGAATAACGCGATGTCAACTTTCAATTTGGGCCAAAAATAGTGTTTCTTTACGGTTGAAATCATCTTTTGATATCCGGGGTGTCCTAAGTGGGGACTCCGATGGAATTCAGTGAGTATGTTAAGTCTAATGTCTCCTCCCTCGGGAACGTAAAGTCTCTCCTACGACCACAACAATCCGGATTCAGCTATCTTGTATTCTTTCTGTTGTTGAAAAAGCCTATCTTCCTGGATCTTTTTAAGGATTTTGACATAGAACCGGTCATTTTGGCATGTCATTCTAATCTTGTTGTGTAAGTCGGAGTCCGTTCGACTTTCCGTTACCTCATATAACATATGGGCTCGTCGACTTAAGGCATTGGTGATCTTGTTTTCTTTCCCCTTGATGTGTTTTAGTTCAAAGTGATACTCACTAAGAAAGGCTAGCCACCTAGCCTATCTAGCGTTCAAGTTTGGTTGATCGAATAGATATTTTAGACTCATGTTGTCCGTCTTTAGTAGGAATTTCTTACCCATAGGGTAATGTCTCCACATCTTTAGAGTGTGGATAATGGCAGCCAATTCGAGGTCATGAGTAGGATAGTTTTTCTCATGTTCTTTTAGCTTTCTTGACTCGTAGCAGATGGCAAAGTCATCTTGCATAAGGACTCCACCAAGTCCTTCCTTGCTTGCATCAATGCAAACTACAAAGTCCCCATTGGGGTCGACAATTCGTAGTATTGGTGCGCTAATCAGAAGTTGTTTTAACTTCTGAAAACTTTCTTCACACTTGTCTGTCCAGATGAACTTACGAGTTTTCTTCTGTAAAGCGGTCATGGGGCAAGCGATCCGAGAGAAGTTCTCGATGAACTTCCAATAATAACCGGCTAAACCTAGGAATGATTGTATGTCGAAGACACACATAGGTGTGGGCCATTCTTCGATAGCTTTGATCTTTTCAGGATCAACTGCTATTCCCTTCTCAGAAATGATGTGCGCTAAGTACTGTATCTTAGGTCTATAGAAATCACACTTGCTAAATTTTCTGTACAGTTGATGTTCTTGTAATATCCGTAGGACTATTCGGAGGTGTTCCTCATGTTCTTCCTCATTCTTGGAATAGATCAGGATATCGTCTTTGAAGACTAAAACAAACTTGTTGAAAAAATTGTTCATCATGCACATGAAGTTTGCGGGTGCATTCGTTAGACCGAAAGGCATTACTACAAATTCGTAGTGGCCATATTGGGTGTGAAACACAGTCTTACTAATGTCCTCGTCGCGGATTCTCACCTGGTGATATCCAGATCGCAGGTTGATCTTCAAGAAGATCTTTGCTCCTCCGACTTGGTCAAACAAGTCATCAATCCTAGGGAGTAAATAATAGTTCTTGATGGTTAAATTGTTGAGTTGGCGGTAATCGATGCACATACGCATCGTGCCATCCTTCTTTTTAACAAAGAGTATTGGTCCTCCACAGGGAGACACACTCGGTCGAATGTAACTCTTGTCTATTAGTTCTTGTAACTATATCTTGATCTCTACCAGTTCGGGTGTACTCATACGGTACGGATTCCTAGAGATGGGTATGAATCTGGGGGTTAGTTCTATGGAAAAGCCTATGTCCCACCTGGGTGGTAACCCTGGTATCTCCTTGGGAAATACATCTTTGAATTCTACTAGTATCGGGAAATCCTCGATCTTTTGATCTCTATCGGCTTCTACCGATTGAAGGTGGATTGCAAATAGTTTACAATCCTTTCTTAAGCATTTCTTTGCTTGTAATGTCTATATCTGTTGTACTGATACTTCATTAGGTATACCTTGGATGGTTCTTTGGTTCCCTTGACCATCGGGGCATAGGATTGACTTATTCAAGCAATCCAACAAGGCGTGATGTCCTTCCAACCCATCCATGCCTATTATTACATCATAAGATCCTAGCGGTAAGATGTTCAAATCTATCTTAGTTAAAAAGCCGTTCAAATCTATCTCACAACTCTTAACTAGTTTGGAGACCTTTCGTTTGGTACTTGTGGCTAATTGTACCAACCATGGTGTTTTTTGACTCTCTCAGATTAATTTGCAAGAGTCTACTATTCTAGGAGAGATGTAGCTCCGACAAGCACCGGGGTCTATTAAAACTGAAATGATATTGTTAGATATCTTATCCTCAATTTCTACCATGGTGGCTTGATGATCTGCCTGCCGGCCATCAAGGGGGGCATAAATCCTAGGTGTCTTTTCCATGTCTCCCACTGTAGGTTCTGCTTGGATTTTTTGTAAAATCCCATCTGTTTTGCTGGGGCAGTCTCTATAGTAATGTGGTCCCTGGCATTTCTAACAAGAAACAATTGGTGGGAATATCTTTGCCCCTTTGTTGAAGGCTAGCCTATTGGTTGGTGGCAGGGGTGCATTAGGTCGACCTTGGTGTCGGCTGAAGCTTCTGTTGGGTGGGAAACTGTTGTTATGTTTACAGAAAGGTGGGGGCCTAAAACCCATGTTGTGGTTGTCTGAGGAGGTCCTGAATCTATCCCTATTTCTGTTGATGTTGTCGTTCCTTGGCTGCCCATGCTCATAGCACAGCCTAGCTTTATGTAGGGTTATGTCAAGGGTCTTGGGCATGTCGAATTCTATCTTCTCTCTAAATTTTTATGGCATCCCACCCAAGAACTACTGGATTTTCACCTTCTTGTCCTTGATGTAAGGTACATAGTGAAGTAAGTCTAAGAACCGATTTATGAAAGCTTCCATAGTTAAGGAGCCCATTTTCAGCTCATGAAATTCTTTTATCTTTTTGTCGAAGAATCTTTCAGACATGTATTTGTCCTGAAAGATTCTGCTGAAAGTGTCCCAACTTATGTCTCATAGCTCTTGTCCCTTAAGGTTCTTTAGGTCCCACCACCATCTTGCAGCTTTTCCATTTAGGTTGTATATGGCTAGTCGGGCTTGCATTTCACTAGAATAATTATGAACCTTAAAGTACTTATTCATCCCTAACAACCATTCTTCAGCTTTTTCCCCTGAGTTAACTTCTCCGTCATATGTTGGGGCTCTAATCTTTCTGAACTCTCCTTGTAAGCTGTCATCACTCTTCCTCCTTTTCTTGCAAGGAGGTGGGAAGCCACTGTCATTGGAAAAGCTCTTACAGTCCTCTTCCAATGGTTCTGGTTTATGATCTTCTTGTTCTCCTATTTTGTAGTTGGCTGCTTTCCCCATGTTAAGAGTGTTGATAGAAAGAGTAGGCTGTCCATGGGGTTTTTCCCCTGTTAGGATTTGGAGTAAGGCTTCATTTATAGCCCACTGTTCCCTTCTCTCTTGCATATTTTCATCCCTGAAACTCTGGAATTCTGCCTATAGTTGTTGCATGGATTTATCTAAATCTGAGTTGAGCTCCACCACAATTTCTTGCTCTCGTGGTGGGGAATTTAGGTTTCGTCGTATACTGCTGCCTTGTTCTGCACTCATTTTTCTGCTACTGCTTGCACCTGAAATTTATATAAGTATATGTTGTTGGGAAAACAATGTGTTAGTTAATTCTTTTCGTAAAAACATAATAAAATAATTTAAACACTTTCCTGTTTCTGCAGCTGTGTTTGGTAGTGATCCCAATAGGTCACTTAGTGTTTGTAACTTGCTCTGATACCACTTGTAATGTCCCAAAAAATAACAAAAATTTAAAATTTTCGCTAACTGCAATAAACATTAGTTTATAATAACAAATTGCATACTTTAGATTTAATTTTGTCAAAACATTCCTACTTGTACGAACCAATGTAAGCCAATCTCCTTTGTCTTACATGGTCTCTGTTATGTACAAGTTTATGGGTTGCGGAAGCGGTGTGGAAAAATACTATGAGGTCATGTTTTCATTGCAATTATAACTACTGGTCGTAAATAACACTCATTATTGTTTTAAGAAATATATGGTCTAAATTTTGATGTCTAATGTCACCTTCAGGTGATAGACTTCTGTGACATCGGTATGTTACTCTTATGGTGGTACTATCCTGCTCCAGGAGAGGTAATTACATACCTTGGCAGGGTTGCCGAGAGGTATGGGTTAATGTTGTGGTGGTCGGACTTACTTCAGCAAAACGCTAATGCTATTTCATACTTCTTTGTTTGTAGGTCTATTCTATATGAGAGTGCTATCTCTCAATAGTTGGTTCACATTTTACTACTTGTCCTATCTCACCAGGATAATGATAATTTAAATAAAGTTAGTATCCCATTACCATGGGGGTTCATACACAAAGGTCTCCCCAATGTAAGGTGCACAACTAGAAGTTTAAAGTAATTTGAAGGAAACGTGGGGTGAGTCATAGTCTCACTATAGACTTTGTACAAAAATCGAGCCTGTTGGAATTTAAAAGAAAGTGTGGTTACACCCACGAATTCACTATAGACTTTGTAATTTGAAATTGAACCTTCACTATAGAGAGATTGGTATATTCTTAAATGCGCTTTTAATGAGTATGGGTGACAGCCTGTCCCACGATGGTTTGGATAATGAGTTGGGGTTTGCTATCAGTGTTCCTTGTAATCGACTTTCTCCATCTCTGGCTCTTCACTTCATTGTATGGTGGTTGCATTGTATACTGACCCTAGCCCTACCTGTGGTCAGTACCCTTGGTAGGTATTGGAGTGGACTATGGAGTAAGGCGTTCCTACTTCTTACAGGTAAGGAATGAATGGTTCCTATTTGACTTTGACACTTTCATATTTCTGTATCGATCTTTGACTAACTGTTAAACTTGTTGAAAAATGACAGGTGATAAAGCTTTGGTCAGGGAGTTACGATGGTTCATGGTGCCGTGGCTAGGGTAATGGTAAGTCTGACTTACCCACTTGGGCCCTGCCTTTCGCACCTCTGGTGTTTGTATGTATGCGTTTAGCCTGGTCTAGCATGGAGGCTTTCGTAAGCCTTGGGATTACTAATTCACCTTTGGAAGTCGTTATTTGTCTACTGGCTAGCCCAGAAAGGATGGGGTTCTCACTGTAATTTTTAATAGTTGAAGAGTAAAAGAACTTGTTTTAGTAACTGGGTCTTATTAGCCACTCGATTCTGCGAAATTTTGTAAAATGGAATGCTATTTTTTCTGAGTATGACTCCTATACAGTTGCAATGGTTCCAATGGGACATTTCAAATTTCTTTGTTTGAATATAAGGCTTCAAGCCAAAACTTACTGATCCTACTATTATGGGGTTCTTGGGTATTTTGGAAATCTGTTTGTACAGTAATCATTCAATGATAACAGGTCTTAGTGCCTTCAGTTTGGGAAATATAGCGGTGACTTGCGTGTTAATTTAATTTTCATTCGTTACTATGTTGAAAATTTGCTAGGATGTTGCGGTGTAAATAATGTATTTCCTGTAAAGGAATATAGGATATAAATGAGGATTTTCTACGCCTCTATCTCTATACTGGGGTTAGCATACCTCGTCTATCTTACTAATGGCATGAATATAATGGTTGTTGACATGAGGAGGGTTTCCAAGTTGTACTCGACATTTTGTTTCTTTGTTGTTGATGACCACGACCCCTGTAGGGAATTCCTACCAGTTTTGGGGCATGAGATAGCCGTGGGGTTTGACCTTTGATCTCTATTTCCGTTTATGCAACCGCGTTTGTGACTTTCTAGCATTTCTAAACAATGTCAATTTATAATGTAAAGTTGTTAGGGTTAGAGCAAGTTTGAGTAGGGTATCGATCTGTGAAATTTTAAAACTCTATGCTCTTTGGAGACTAGATCGATGGTGGTAGCGATGGCAGAATATTATGTGTGTTTTGTAATGGAAAAGAGGAATGTATAAAAGAAAACGATGATTCCTGTCCTTCCTATTGTCATCGTTTTAAAATAAATGTAGTGTGTAAATTTGTGTAGCTTTTCAAGAAACGAAGTAGATAGAAAAGAATTCATACAGAGAATGATGCTATGTTTTTCTTACTTCAGATTTGGTATTGTTAGGTATTTGAAATGTCTGGACTAAAGATTTTTTCTGTTTAAATCAAAACTGGATCTCAGTATCTAAAATGTCTTGATGAAGTTTACAGCTAAGGTTTAAGAGGGGAGAAAATAAACACAAAATAATTTAATTTTCATTCGTTACTATGTTGAAAATTTGCTAGGATGTTGCGGTGTAAATAATGTATTTCCTGTAAAGGAATATAGGATATAAATGAGGATTTTCTACGCCTCTATCTCTATACTGGGGTTAGCATACCTCGTCTATCTTACTAATGGCATGAATATAATGGTTGTTGACATGAGGAGGGTTTCCAAGTTGTACTCGACATTTTGTTTCTTTGTTGTTGATGACCAAGACCCCTGTAGGGAATTCCTACCAGTTTTGGGGCATGAGATAGCCGTGGGGTTTGACCTTTGATCTCTATTTCCGTTTATGCAACCGCGTTTGTGACTTTCTGGCATTTCTAAACAATGTCAATTTATAATGTAAAGTTGTTAGGGTTAGAGCAAGTTTGAGTAGGGTATCGATCTGTGAAATTTTAAAACTCTATGCTCTTTGGAGACTAGATCGATGGTGGTAGCGATGGCAGAATATTATGTGTGTTTTGTAATGGAAAAGAGGAATGTATAAAAGAAAACGATGATTCCTGTCCTTCCTATTGTCATCGTTTTAAAATAAATGTAGTGTGTAAATTTGTGTAGCTTTTCAAGAAACGAAGTAGATAGAAAAGAATTCATACAGAGAATGATGCTATGTTTTTCTTACTTCAGATTTGGTATTGTTAGGTATTTGAAATGTCTGGACTAAAGATTTTTTCTGTTTAAATCAAAACTGGATCTCAGTATCTAAAATGTCTTGATGAAGTTTACAGCTAAGGTTTAAGAGGGGAGAAAATAAACACAAAATATTTTGGTTGAATTAAATCAACGATTCTGATATTCTAGTAAGCAATACAATGACCAGCAAAGACTAGCTGGCTAGTCTTGCTAGGAATGCCATTTGACTCGGGGAAAACTTGTTTTAAAACATAAATTGAGAACATTACTAATTTAAAGTTGTTGATGTATATGTAACTTCAGAATGTATTTCATCTATGTATTTCATATATATTTATTGTACCCTTATAAGAGATGTGTTATTCCTCTATATGGATGTCCTCATGTGGATTGACAAGTGTTGCAAGTGTGTGTCCTTGCCGATGGGTTATTAGACCACCATGTCTGGGGTCGGCCCTGAAATATATATTATATTGTGGATGTATTTAGATAGACAAGTTGGCCCCATAGTGTAACTGGGCAAAGAGGCTACTATAAATAGAGATCGAGAGATCTTTATTTTCATCACTCGGAAACTCACACTTCTCTCACTCAGAAAGTGGCGCACTAGTGAGGAGGAGGATCATCTTCTACTAGGAGACTATATCAGTGTATTTTGGTTGTACTTTGGTTGAGCCATTTCTCTCTCTATCTCTGTGGAAGTTGTGGGGTTTTTCACCTTAGGGTTTTCCCCACGGAAACTCTATGTCTCTTGTCTCTCATGTTTTTGATTCTTGTGATGCTTATCATGCTTATTGTGATTGTTATGCATTGATATACTATATATGTTATTCTCTCAGTAAAGATCCTACAGTGTTGTGAATTAATGCTCAAAATTTAACATGGTATCAGAGCTAACCTGAGAAGAAGACATTTTGCAGTGACGGAAACTTGAGTTTCTTGTTTATTGAGTTTCTCTCCACAGATTTTGGAAAAGCAGTATAGTAGATTGACTCTACTCATCAAGGAGAATCTATCTGTCCAATCAGAATTCAATTCTGAGCATTTTTCAGATTTGGCCCTAAAAATTAGAATTTCTAAAATAATAGGAATTTCTGAAATCTGAAGACATAGCTGGAATCTCCTTGCAAAAATCGAAGTTTAGAGCTTTGGATCGAGATTTTTGGCTGGGTAGATCTCCGGGAAACTCAAACCCTAATTCAGGGTTCTCCCTAGTGAACCCGGGAGGACAAAAAGGAAAATCTAAAGGGTAAAGCTTTGCTGATCTCAAATTCTGAATACACCAGGCTGATCAGCTCATCAAGGTGCATCTTTCTATCCTTTCAGAGAGTTGAAATTCACATTTTGAATTTTTAGGTTTTTTCTGACAAACCCTAATCCGGGACCAGATCCAGTTTTCAGCATTTCAAGTGGTAAGACCTTAATCTTTTCTATTTCCATTTGAAGTACTCTTTAAGATGTCTCACCACACCAAGATCAAGGATAACCTTGAAGGGGCTGATAACTTCCGAGCTTGGAAGTATAGGATTGGGTTAATCGTGGAAGAGAATGAGTTGGACTCATACATAAAAGAAGACATCCCTATCCCAGAGGATGAAGAGGCTAAGGTATTGCATAAGAAGAACTTGGTCAAGGAAAAGAGAATCATTACTGATTCTATCAAAGACCATCTCATACCCCATGTGTCTTCTCTAAAGACACCCAAGGAGATGTTTGACTCTTTGACCAAGCTTTTTGAAGGGAAGAACATAAATCAGAAGATGACCCTGCGGAACCAATTGAAAGGGGTAAAAATTCAGAATGGAGAATCTATTCAATATTATTTTTCTAGGGTCTCCCAGATCAAGGAACAACTAGAAGCAGTGGATGAAATGGTGGAGAATGGTGAAGTTGTCATGACCACTCTGAATGGCCTACCTAGGTCATGGGACTCCTTTATTCAAGGAATCTGTGCAAGAAAGAAGTTGGTATCCTTCAGCAGACTACGAGAAGAATGCTCACAAGAAGAAGCAAGACTTGTGGCACAAGAAGAAAAGATGGGGAATGAATATCAAGCTCTCATAGCTCACACCAAGAAAGGGAAGTCCAAGAGAGAGCCATCTGTAAAATCTCAAGCACAGTTGAATCTAGCTACTGTGGATTCCTCACTGGTGAAAGATTGCACAACATTTGCAAGAATTAGCATAAAAAATTTAAATGAATGAAGAACAATACACATGAATTGGTGAATAATGTCAATATTATTAACTGTCCAACCTTAACAAAGGTTAAGAACACCCATATATACAAATCTGGAAGAATTCGAATCCATCTGGAGTGTTCACACTGATCTAGCTTAGAAAAAGCTCAAACCCCCCTAGGTTGACCAAAATATCCCAAACCATCCCAAACTGGTTCGAATCTGCAGTGTGAATGCTGGGAATGACTGGACAGGCCCATGTGACCTCACACATGTGAAGAAACTAGTTGGCTAGAGGTTTGGAGTCTAAAATTGGTCAAAAATGTGACAAAACAAGGCAAGATTGTCCACAAAGAGAGCAAATGCGCCCTAGGTAGAAGAGAAGCATGCTGAGTGCATTAAATGACCTGAGGAGGGCGCTCTAGGCATGCTGAGTGCATTAATTTCCCTGGGGAGCGTTCCACTTAGCTGGTTTGACTCAGCACTTGTTCACATTTGCCATCTAGTTCATGATAATTGACCATTTAGTAGCTAATCAACTTAGGGATGTAATCATTAATCACTTGGGCTAATTAATCATCATTAATAAATGATTAATGTACATAGGTGGAAAAATGTTCTAACACCCCCCCTTAAGCTAGACTTAGTGAAATATCAAAAATTAAGGCCTTGGCAACTAGGCTCAAGTCACCTTTTACATCATGAAAATTTATTTGTCCATGTAACCAAGGTAAGGAGGAAAACCACATGGGAAATAAAACCTCCCCTCTAAAATGGACATGTGGCATATATCAAAATACACCAATCATCACCATGCATCACTCACCCCAAGCAAAGATCTAAGGTGAGTGAAGGTCTTCTCGGTAAAACACTTGGTGAAGATATCAGCAGTTTGCTCACTGGATGGGCAATACTGCAATGCTATGATCCGGTCATGCACCAAACCCCGAATGTAATGCATGTGTATCTCTATGTGCTTGGTCCTCTGCCTCTGTACTGGATCGGTAGAAATCTTGATTGTACTTTGATTATCACACCAAATAATAGTGGGTGAATCAAAGACAATCCCGAACTCTGCAAGAATACCTTGCAACCAAACACATTGTGTGGCTGCATTGACTGCTCCCCTGTACTCGGCCTCAGCTGAAGATAAGGAAATAGTGCTCTGTTTCTTGCTTGACCAGCATATAGGTCCATGTGCAAGCATAAAGACATAACCGGAAGTTGACTTCCGATCAATACAATCACCGGCCCAATCAGAATCTGTAAATCCTACTAGTTCAAGGGATGAACCAGCAGCATAATGGATACCAAAAGACTTAGTACCCTGAACATAATGAAGTATCCTCTTGGCTGCCTTCCAATGGATCTCATGAGGCTCTTGCATGTGCCTTGCAACAGCCCCAACAGCATAAGACAAATCTGGTCGAGAGTGTGTAAGATACAACAAACTCCCAACTAGTTGTCTATACAACGAACTGTCAACTAGTGGTGAAGAACCCCATTCTGTAAGCTTAACTCCTGAAAGAAATGGAAATTTTGCAGACTTACATTCAGCCATATTAAATTTCTGCAGCAAATCTGAAGCATACCTTGACTGACATACAGAAATTCCATTCACAGATTGATCAATCTCCAAACCCAGAAATTGTTTTAGCAATCCTAGATCGGTCATGGAGAATGCACTGTGCAATGCTCTCTTAACTGAGTCAAGTTCTTTGGTGCAGCTACCAGTGATCAAAAGATCATCAAAATACAGTACAATAATCAATATCAGATCACTAACATGCTGCATATACACATTTGGATCAGACTTACACCTCTCAAACCCCAAAGATAGCAGAAAATTGTCCATTTTTGCATACCATGCTCTAGGAGCTTGCTTGAGCCCATAGAGTGATTTGTTCAACCTGCAAACAAGTGTATGATCAGAAATAAAACCTTCAGGCTGCTGCATATAAATCTCCTCATTCAGATCCCCATGAAGAAAGGCACTTTTTACATCCATGTGATAAATCTCCCAGCGCTTGGAAGCCCCAATTGCCAAAACTAGTCTTATGGAGTCCATCTTTGCCACCGGTGCAAATGTCTCTGTATAGTCCACTCCTTGGACCTGAGAGTAACCCTTAGCTACCAACCTGGCCTTATACTTCAGATCAGAGCAATCAGATCCAATTTTGGTTCTATAAATCCACTTGCATTGCACTAGTTTCCTCTTGGGAGGAAGAGGGACCAAATCCCAAGTTTTGTTCTCATGGAGTGAGTTCATCTCCTCTTGCATGGCTGATTGCCACCTTGGGTCTGTACATGCTTCTGAATATGACATTGGATCAGATCCAACCATCAAATAACATGCCTCACTCAGATCAGAATTATTATATGCAAAGGAATTGTGAAATTGAGATCTAGTTTTCCTAGCATCTTGGGGATCTCCCACTAGCTCTCCGGCACTTTGAATTGTTTTCTCTGCCCACTTGGGCCTTGAAGGGGGGATATGTTCAGAATCCATATCAACATCATCTTCAGCAATCTCAGAATCAGAAATATCATAGAATGAATCACTACTTACTTCATCATCAAGACGAGGGAATGAGCATTCCCCATCACCTTGTTCACTAGCTTGCAAAAATTCTTCCTCTTCGAATTTGACACTTCTTTCAATGAAAGTTTTGTGAGTGGATGGATCAAAGAGCTTGTAGCCCTTGGAATCCTCTGCATACCCAACCATGATTGACTCCTTGCTTTGGGGCTGCAATGCCTTTCTCTTCTCCGGTGGAATTCTGGCCCAAGCCCTTGAGCCAAAAATTCTGAAATGTGAGACATTTGGCTTGTGGCCCATCCAAGCTTCAAATGGAGTGATTCCTTGCAATGCTTTGTGTGGTGCCCTGTTCTGAACATATGCTGCACAATTCATAGCTTCAGCCCATAATTTAGGAGACAAATCCCTTGCTTGCAACATGCAAGTTGCCATCTCTTTCAGTGCTCTATTTTTGCGCTCTGCAACACCATTTTGCTGAGGTGTGTAGGGCACTGAGTGTTGCATCTGAATGCCATGCTCTTGACAGAGCTGCTGCAAATTGTTGTTGACATACTCTCTACCATTATCAGTCCTCAAAATCTTCATGGCCTTCCCACTGAAGTTCTCAACCATGCTCTTAAAAATCTTGAAACAATCAAAGACTTCAGATTTTTGCTTAAGGAAAAATAACCAGCAGTACCTTGAGTAGTCATCGATGAAGGTGAGCACATATTTGCTGCAGCCATAGGAGGGTGTGGGGAGTGGTCCTATGAGATCAGAATGTACTATCCCAAGAGGTTGATCAGTCCTCCTAGCCTTCCCTTTGTCATACTTCCTTTCAGGATGTTTCCCAATCATGCAACCCTTGCATGTTCCACTCGAAAATCTGATTTGGGGCAGCCCTTCTACCATATTTTCTTTGCTTAAAACTTGAAGATATCTGTAGTTTAGGTGCCCATACCTTTGATGCCATAGCTTGCTGGTCTCATTCCCATGTGACAGCAGCACACTTGGTGAATAAAATTCGAGGAAGTGGGAGAACATGTACATCTTCATGTCATGGTCTGCAACACCCTTTGCAACAATTTTCCCGGTGGAAACTTCTGATATCTCCACTTCATCCTGAGTGAAGACCACCTTCTTTGCTGCTCCAGTATGTGTCATTTGGTACACAGAGAGCAAGTTTGCTGCAAGGTTTGGCACATACAGCACATTGGAGAAGAAGCCATTCTCCATAGAGATTTTCCCAATGCCATGAGCAGGGATTTCTGAGTCATCTCCCATTCGAATTGAGAGACCACTGTAGGGAGCAAGTTCAGAAAACGAGTCTCTTGAGGAAGCCATGTGCCTTGAGGCACCTGAATCAATGATGAACAACGGTGAATGAGATGAGCTAGCCACCAAAGCATGGCAGCTCTCCTTGTCTTCAGAAGCGCACTCCTTCTTCTTGGAACTTTCAGGAAGAGGAATGTTATTTTTATGTAGGAGATGTGTCATGGTGTCTATGGTTTTCTTCATGCATGAGCTCTCTGGATGAAAACCTCTTTGACAGTAGCTACATTTCGTCTTCTCAGCCTTCTTTCCCTTGTTCTTGACAGGATTCGAAACCCCCTCAGAGGATTTGGGCCTCTCATCCTTTCTCTTCTTCTCTTGAGGTTTCGAAACCCTGGGTTTTTGCTTGCTTCTTCCACATTTCGAATCTCCAGCTGCAAGAACTTGATCTTTTTGTTTGATGGAGCCCATCAAGACCAGCTTGTCTTGCTCTTGAGTTAGCATCTCCATGAAGTCAGCCAAGGATGGCATCTTCCAACCTCTGACTGTGAGCCTTGTGGAGTTGAAGGAAGACACAAAAACTGAGTATTCTGAACCCAATTTTGAGAGAATGGACAACACCAACTGTTCTTCTTTCTTCTCTATGCCACATTGTCTGATCTGCAAGACCAAGTTCTTGAACTTGGTGAAGAAGTCCTGGATGGAATCGAAATTCCCTGGGCTCAGTGAGACAAGCTCATTTTCGAGCTGGTGGCCTCTCATCTCATCAGTCTTTCCAAACAGTGTCTCAAGCTTGAGCCACACTTCATTTGGAGTTGCTAGACTTTCTACATGAAACAGGAGGTCTCTCGAAATGCTGAGACAAAGGAGGCCAAATGCCTCATCCATTCTGTTGAAAAACTTGGATTTCTCCACAGCTGAGTTTGGCTCAACCTCAGTGCCCATCATGATTCTGTAGAGACCCTTGGATCTCAGCAAAATCACCATTTCTGCCTTCCAATCGAAATAGTTGAAGGGTGTGAGCACGTTTGGGTGAGATGGCTCCATTCTCCTCTGCTGCAATTCGCACTTGCTGACAATGCTGAACTCCAATACCTGCAAACAACTCTCAAATCACTCTGGAGGGATCTACACTCACAGATTCGAACCCTGTATGGATAGTGGGTGCATTCGGGAGAGCATCACACCTGAGAGGAGCCACTAGATTTCTCCAGTAAGCTCAAGGCAATGGCCTCAGGAATTATGTGGTTTCTCCACTGTTTCTGGCAATCCACTACAACAGTCTGCTGGTTCGAATTCTAGCTCCAAGAGCTCTGATACCATGTAAAATCTCAAGAACAGTTGAATCTAGCTACTGTGGATTCCTCACTGGTGAAAGATTGCACAACATTTGCAAGAATTAGCATAAAAAATTTAAATGAATGAAGAACAATACACATGAATTGGTGAATAATGTCAATATTATTAACTGTCCAACCTTAACAAAGGTTAAGAACACCCATATATACAAATCTGGAAGAATTCGAATCCATCTGGAGTGTTCACACTGATCTAGCTTAGAAAAAGCTCAAACCCCCCTAGGTTGACCAAAATATCCCAAACCATCCCAAACTGGTTCGAATCTGCAGTGTGAATGCTGGGAATGACTGGACAGGCCCATGTGACCTCACACATGTGAAGAAACTGGTTGGCTAGAGGTTTGGAGTCTAAAATTGGTCAAAAATGTGACAAAACAAGGCAAGATTGTCCACAAAGAGAGCAAATGCGCCCTAGGTAGAAGAGAAGCATGCTGAGTGCATTAAATGACCTGAGGAGGGCGCTCTAGGCATGCTGAGTGCATTAATTGCCCTGAGGAGCGTTCCACTTAGCTGGTTTGACTCAGCACTTGTTCACATTTGCCATCTAGTTCATGATAATTGACCATTTAGTAGCTAATCAACTTAGGGATGTAATCATTAATCACTTGGGCTAATTAATCATCATTAATAAATGATTAATGTACATAGGTGGAAAAATGTTCTAACACCATCTCACTCCAAGAAATATTCACATCACTATAAAGAAAGAAGAATATGCTTCACCTGTAATTAAAAAGGACATATTGCTATAAATTGTCCCAAGAACAAGAAGGACAAAAACAACTTCAACAAGAAGAAGAAGGGTAGCAAAAGAAAGTTTCATGCTCATGCTGCCGAAGATGATGAACCTCCAAACAAGAAAGCTAGGGAAGAAAGTGAAGATGACTCATCAAGTGAAGAAGAGTATGTCCTAATCTCTGCTCTCACAGGTACAATCTCCCATGGTTGTAATGATTGGCTAATTGATAGTGGGGCTTCCAAACACATGACTGGGTTTAAAGAATCCTTTGCTAACCTATTTGAACATGAGTCACCCCATAAGGTGAAACTTTGGGATGACTACCAATACCCTATCAAAGGAAGTGGTGAGGCCTCCTACAACCTAGATTCTGGAAAATCTTTGAAGATGAAAGAAGTTATTTATGTACCTGGGCTCAAGAAGAATATTCTCTCCATCTTTGCATTGGATGCAAAAGGTATGAGGGTTGCATTTGTGGATGGCCAAGTCCTAATGTGGCCAAGGGTAAAACAATCGATGATGTAGTAGTGATTGGAGAGCAAGAGGGAGGATTGTACAATTTGAAGGGACAACCTGAACATGCCATGGTGTCATAAAGACAAAGATTCATCCATATTCATGGATCACATAGAGGTATGTATAATTTGTTTTTACAAAAGTTTACTAATGAGTTATGCAGGTCATTGAAGACAACAAGAACACATTGCTAGACATAACTAGCAAATATGGTGACCAGGTATGTGTTTCTTATATCATAGGATCTATTATATAAATATGCATGACATGATTGATGATGTTTATTCATGAAGTCATAGGTTTGAATAATCATGGGTATATGCATATTATGTGTCTTACCTTATTTAATGTTATCACTAACTAGAAGAGTCATAGGTTTGAGTAATCATAGGTTTAGACATGTTATGACTAACCTTAAGATTCCTATATAAACCTTGAATGCTAATGCTTATGATTTCTGTTTGAAATGATCATGACTATACATGCTTGAGATTATTGTGTTTTGATAGTATTGAGAATGTACTAATGAATGTATGATTTTGTATGAGATCACAAGGATTACACAATCATGATACTAATAAGCATGCTTAGGGACCAAGGATGAATATAAGTTCAAGGACAGGTGATCCAAGAAGCAAAGATCAAGAGGGAGCACACTCTAGTTGCCCCTGCAAGAAAGCAAAGATCAAGAAGAAGCACACTCCAGTAGTTCCTGCAAGGATGCAGATATTCAAAGGGAGTTGACCATCTTTCTACATTTCACAATAGAAAGGTGTAGAAGAAGCTACTTCAGATTAGGACTCTAGCAGCTCCAGCAGCTCCTGCAAGGAAGCAAAGACTTAGAGGGAGTCCATCCAACAAACAAACAAAGATAAGTATTTCAATTATCATTTCTTGCATATTTGTTTGTTTAAATAAATTTGTTCAATGATGTATATGCTCATGTTCCTAGACTTAGGATATGTATTGTGCATATTAGAATGATTGCATTAATGAACAATATACTACTAATATGCATATGATGGGTAAGTGGCCTATGGCACTATACAACATTCCATTGCTACTTATCTAGAATGAAACCTCTTTGCTGACATGTTGGGAGTAGTGCAAACTCTTAACAATGTTTTGGTAGAGACTGGAAGGCATCTAGAAAGCTATGGAACATGGATAAATGTTGTATTGAAGCACTGGCTTAAACAATTACATGAATGTATGACATATTTGTTTATGTGAAAGAATTTGTTCTGAAAATTATGAGATGTTTCGAATCATGCAATTTAACTTGTTTTGTAGGAAAGACCGTATACCTTCACCTACAAAAGAAGGACTACAACATTTGTTCAAAGCAACAAAATTTATCTATTAAAGATATTGAAGTTCCCAGGATACGGGAAGAATGCCATGATCCGTTGATCATGAACAATGATGTTTGGGATGTAGTCCCAAGACCTAAAGGGAAGTTTTGTTATGAATTCTATATGGATCTATCAGATCAAGCATGTTGCAGATGGTAGCATAGAGAAATATAAAAGTGATGAAATAGAAGATACACCAAATGGATTTCAAGACAGCTTTCTTGAATGGTGTAGTTAAAGAACTGTATGTGGAGCAGCCACTTGGTTCTGAGACACATGACAGGGAGTCATATACATGCAGAAATTGGTATGGTAGGATAGATAGCTTTCTATCCAGTTTGGGCTTTACCAAGAGTAAAGCAGATTCCAACCTTTACTACAAGGTTGAGGAAGGGAATCCTGTGATTCTACTCCTGTATGTGGATGACTTATTTGTAACAGGAGATGACAGATTGATTGCAGATACTAAGAGGAAGCTTGCTATCGAGTTCGATATGAAAGACTTGGGAATGATGCACTATTTTCGAGGTATGGAGGTGTGGCAGAGTGCAGATGGGATATTCCTTAGTCAAGGTAAGTATGCAGTAGAAATCCTGAAGAGGTTTAGGATGATGGATTGCAAGGCCATGGCCACACCTATGGCATCGAACCTAAAGCTTCTATGTGATGCTTCATCTAATCCAGTTGATATCTCTATGTATCGTCAGATGATTAGGTCCTTGATGTACCTGACGAACACGAGATCAGATACTTGCTTTGCGGTGAACACATTAAGCCAGTTCCTGATGGATCCGAGGAGTGTTCACCTGGTTGTTGTAAAGCATGTTCTGAGGTTCCTAAAGGGTACAATGGATTATGGGCTCAAGTATGAAGCGAATCAAAAGTTTAACCTGCAGGGTTATGTTGATTCAGATTGGGCCGGTAGTGCTACAGATAGGAAGAGCACATCTGGGTGTAGCTTCAGTATGGGATCAGGTGTGATCTCTTGGTGTAGTAGGAAGCAGTCCTGCGTAGCACTGAGTACAGCTGAGGCAGAGTATGTTGTAGCCTGTTCAACTAGTTGTGAGATAGTATGGCTACAAAAGCTACTGTCTGAGTCATTTGATCTCCCATTGGATGCTACTGGTATTTTCTGCGATAACCAGAGTTGTGTGAAGCTGTCTGAGAACCCAGTGTTTCATGATAGGTCAAAACACATAGAGATCAAATATCACTATATCAGGGATATGGTGCAGAGAGGAGCTGTGAAGCTCCTGTACGTTGCGATGGATGAGCAGATTGCAGATGTGCTGACGAAGCCACTAGCCAGGGTGAAGTTCGAGTACTTCAGGGAGAGGCTTGTCGTTCTTCAGATTGATGATATTTCAAGGAAGAAGTGATGGACACATTTGCTGAAGCCATTCCAAGCATGTTGGAAGGAGGATCCTTCACATGGTTATGGATGTAAGCACTGGATGATGAGCATCAGGATGATGTTCTGGTTTCTGCTTTGTATGATCAGTTGGATCATTTATATGTATATGTATGTACGCATCATGTTGTATGCTGGATATGATCAGTTGGATCATTTATATGTATGTACGCATCATGTTGGATGCCGGATATGATCAGTTGGATCATTTATATGTATGTATGCATCATGTTGGATGCTAGATATGATTGGTTGGATCATTTGTATGTATTTTGTATATGCATCATGTTGGATGCTTGGACCATGTATCTGTATATGTATCAGGTGGATACATTGTATGATCAGGTAGATCATATATGTTGATATGTATCAGGTATGATCAGGTAGATCATGTATGTTGATGGATACATTGTGTGGATCATGTATCTATGTATCAGGTGAATACACTGTGTATGATGATATGTATCAGGTAGATAATTGGTATGCATCAGGTAGATGCATTGTATGATCAGGATGATTGTGGATGACGAGCTTCTCCAGATGACATGCAGCAGGATGTTGCATTGATGATGATTAGGATGATCATGTGTACATCAGGATGATGTATGGTGAGTATCAGGATGATACTTTGTGGCTGTTGATCAGGTTGTGCAGATGAGCAAATCTGGGAGATCCTATAGGTCGGAGTTGTGTACCCGTAACAGCGTGGGATGCTCTTTCGAGACATTGCTCTGGGAGGACATGTAATTTATGCCCTGGGATATTTTAGGTCGGAGTTGTGTACCTGTAACATCCTAAGATGCTCTTGCGAGGTTTTGTCCTATGGCATGTAATTTGCTCCTGGGAGATCTGGACAGGATGAAAAAGGCCTCAGATGCTTCAGCTAGGTTTTTCCATGACCACATGTAATTTGCTCGTGGGAGATTTGGACAGGATGAAAAAGGCCTTAGATGCTTCAGCCAGGTTTTGTGGTGGACCACATGTAATTTGCTCCTGGGAGATCTGGACAGGATGAAAAAGGCCTCAGATGCTTCAACCAGGTTTTGTGGTGAGATCACATGTAATGTGCTCCTGGGAGATCTGACAGGTAGAGCTGTGTGCTCGTAATAGCCTAGGATGCTTCAGCCAGGTTTTGTGATGGGTCACATGTAATGTGCTCTTGGGAGATTCGACAGGTAGAGCTGTGTGCTCGTAAGAGCATGGGATGCTACCGCTAGGTTTTGTGACGCACGTAATAAGTCCTGAGGATTTCACAGTATGGCCAGTGATGATGAATACCTGCAGGTGGTGGGCCTACATCCAGTATGAAAAAGGACTAGCTCTATAGAACTTCCTATGATGAGTAGAGTCAAAGATTGGTTGAGATAGCAACAACAGTGATGATGATGATGACGATGCATCGATGACAATGATCCTGAGAAGAAGACTTGTCTAGCAGAACTATGTCGAGAAATACCTTCATAGTTAAGAGGGAGTGTTGATGTATATGTAACTTTGGATTGTATTTCATCTATGTATTTCATATATATTTATTGTACCCTTATAAGAGATGTGTTATTCCTCTATAAGTAAGTGTCGTCATGTGGATTGACAAGTGTCGCAAGTGTGTGTACTTTCCGATGGGTTATTAGACCACCATGTGTGGGGTCGGCCCTGAAATATATATTATATTGTGGATGTATCTAGATAGACAAGTTGGCCCCATAGTGTAACTGGGAAAACAGGCTAGTATAAATAGATATCGGGAGATCTCTATTTTCATCACTCGGAAACTCACACTTCTCTCACTCAGAAAGTGGCGCACTAGTGAGGAGGAGGATCATCTGCTACTAGGAGAATATCTCAGTGTATTTTGGTTGTACTTTGGTTGAGCCATTGCTCTCTCTATCTCTGAGGAAGTTGTGGGGTTTTTCACCTTAATATTTTCCCCACGGAAACTCTGTGTCTCTTGTCTCTCATGCTTTTGATTCTTGTGATGCTTGTCATGCTTATTGTGATTGTTATGCATTGATATACTGTATATGTTATTCTCTCAGTAAAGATCCTAGAGTATTGTGAATTAATGCTCAAAATTTAACAAAAGTTTCATTCATAAACAAACAATGTATAAATTATAAGAGGGTTTTATACAGATCTCATACCTGTTGATCCCTGTAGCTTGTTCCAGCTATTAATGTCCTGTTGATCCCTGTAGCTTGTTCCAACTGATAATGACCTGCACACTCAACCACTAATTAATGAAAACCTCTTGAGCTCTTAGCTGACCTAAGAATTTATCTTGGATTGGATGACTTTGGGATTACCATGTTCCTCCCAA
The DNA here is from genome assembly GCA_027924585.1 of Larix kaempferi. Lineage (NCBI taxonomy): Eukaryota > Viridiplantae > Streptophyta > Pinopsida > Pinales > Pinaceae > Larix > Larix kaempferi. Next base: position 10,720,276 of record BSBM01000084.1, read on the forward strand.
CCATGATTCTACAACCGTTCCTGGTTCAGTATGAATCCCCCCAAACTGGTTCTGACATGCAAACTGAGAAGTAGAGGCCCTAGGTGTGTAGTTGGTTCAGATCTCCAAATCTATGGGTAGAATTCACTTCCTTCAGCAGAGAGTTCTTCTTGGCATAATAATAATACCAAAAGAAAAAGATCCCCCAAACTTTGGGGTCTATCCTCCTTAAGGAGGACAAATCTTGAATTATGACTGTTGGAAATTACTGGTTTCTTTAAAATAATTTAATTTATAAAAACAATATTTGTTTATTTAACTGCTAGTTATTTTGGAAACTAGGAGGTCTCACTTTGCTTTTACCAAAGTGTTTTTGATCTTTAATCTTTTTATAATAATAATAATAATAATAATAATAATAATAATAATAATAATAATAATAATTACAATCCTATCCAAGTATTAATAAATAATAAATTGTAATTGGTAGACCACTTAAGCATAAGTATATATAATAAAACTAATCAATAATATATATATTGAAACTCCTAATTACTAATACTTAGCTTTGGGATACTTTAAGCATTATGTTTCACATAATGCTTCTTTTAATTCCTTTTAATGAAAGGGGGTCCACATCTGTGGACGGCTTCGGTAGCTGGTAGGGCACCTCTAGTCTCTCCTTTTGCATGTTAGATTCCCTCATTTTAACATGGTAGTTCCCGCAGTAGATGATGATAATAAGATTTGTTTAATCAAGTAAAAAATAGTTGTGATAAGACACGTAAGTGCTATTCAGAGTCCTCTCGACTCAACACTTGAAATTTAGTAACCCCGAGTGCTCTTCAGAGCCTTTTAACTCAACACTCTCACATGGGCGTTACGCTAGTGCAATTCCAGAGCCTCTGCTCAACACCAGAGCTAGAATGTGGTTGTGAGGCACATCTAGGATATTAAGTGGCCTTGGATCCAGTAATCATTTCTTTCAAGCTTGAAGTGCTCCAAGGCTCATGCCCAACACTCAACGTACATCGGGGCTTAGGCCCAGTATGAAATAGAATCCTCTAAATACATCGGGGCTTAATCCCAGTACATAGATCATTCGTGTGTTTCTGAGTCCACGCTTAACACACTAAATAATCAACTATGTAAATCATGCTCTACACAGTATAATGTCACAAAAAGAATAATCTCAGTATATCATAATTTGTAACCAATTCTCATAATACAACATAGTTTATTCATTCTGGCTTTCCTGCCCCGCATAGATCAATAATGAAACAAATTAGGGTCCATGCCCAATACATCAACTCACGAAGGAATAAATCAAAACAAACTACTGCTATGTCAACATAATAAAATCACACATACTAGGGCCATGACCTGATATAACCTCATAATATAGTTAGTCAAAAAGTTGGAATATTACAGCAGGTCTCCCCGGAACACGGTTTTTTTGCACAGTTGGGATTATATGGCCCCGGTAGACATCCGGAAGGTGTCCCTGAAGGCCTTTTGGATGCCGGACAGAACGAGCCATAGAATGAAGAGCGTCACTCCGATCGATGAACTGTCAACTCCGTTGGATTCAAGACATCGGGACAATGCTAGGGGTGCCCCTCTCCACCGGTCCCATGCTCCACGTGTCATCTTGTATGTCCATCTTGGAAACTAGGGTTTTGCTCAGTGAGGGAGTGTGCAATTCTTGCACATAGGGGTCAACTTTGAAAAATCATCCGTTGGGCACTTGTAGCTAGCGTTACCAGCTAGAACTATCCTAGACACACCTGTAGGTCTCCCCGAAACCCAACTTTGTTGCACGGTTGGGATTCTATGGCCCCAATAGGCATCCGACAGGTGTCCCTGAAGGCCTTTTGGATGTCGGATGGATTGAGCCATAGAATGAAGAACGTCACTCTGATCGACGAACTGTCAATTCCATTGGATTCAAGACATCGAGATAGTTCTAGGGGTGCCCCTCTCTGTCGGTTCCATGGCTTACGTGTCATCTTGTAGGTGCATTTTGCAAACTAGGGTTTTGCTCAGTCAGGGACTGTGCAATTTTTTCCCACGGGGGTCAACTTTGAAAAATCATCCACCGGGCACTTGTGGCTAGCATTCCCAACTGGAACCGTTGTAGACACACCTGCAGGTCTCCCCGGAACCTTGTTTTGTTGCATGGTTGGGATTCTATGGCCCCGGTAGGCATCCGATAGGTGTCCTTGAAGGCCTTTTGGATGTCGGATGGAACGAGCCATAGAATGAAGACTGTTGCTCCAATCGATGAACCATCGACTCTGTTGGATTTAGGACATCGGGACAATGCTAGGGGTGACCCTCTCTGCTAGTCCCATGGCCCACGTGTCATCTTGTAGGTCCATCTTGGAAACTAGGGTTTTGCTTAGTGAGGGAGTGTGCAATTTTTGCACAGAGGCGTCAACTTTGCAAAATAGTCCGCCAAGCACTTGTAGCTAGCATTCTCAGCTGGAACCGTCCTAGACACATCTGCAGGTCTCCCCAGAACTAGGTTTTGCTGCACGGTTGGACTTCTATGCCCCCGACAGGCATCTGGCAGGTGTCCCTGAAGGCCTTTTGGATGCCAGATGGAACGAGCCATAGAATAAAGACTGTCACTCCGATCGACGAACCGTTGACTACGTTGGATTCAGGACATTGGGATAGTGCTAGGGGTGCTCCTTGCCTCTGGTCCCATGGCCCACATGTCATCTTGTAGGTCCATCTTGGAAACTAGGGTTTTGCTTAGTGAGGGAGTGTGCAATTTTTGCACACAGCGGTCAACTTTGCAAAATCATCCATCGGGAACTTGTGTCTAGGGTTCCCAACTGGAATCATCGTAGACACACCTACAGGTTTTCCTGGAACCCATTTTTGTTGCACGGTTGGGATTCTATGGCCCCGGTAGGGATCCGACAGGTGTCCCTGAAGGTCTTTTGGATGCCGAACGGAACGAGCCATAGAATGAAGTCCGTCATTCCGATCGATGAACCGTTGAATCCGTTGGATTCAAGACATCAGGAAGTACTAGGGGTGCCCCTCTCCACCAGTCCCATAGTCCATGTGTCATCTTGTAGGTCCATCTTGGAAACTAGGGTTTTGCTCAGTGAGGGAGTGTGTAATTTTTGCACACAGGGGTCAACTTTGCAAAATCGTCCATCAGTCACTTGTAGCTAGCATTCCTAGCTGGAATCATCCTAGACACACCTGCAGGTCTCCCCGAAACCTGATTTTGTTGCACGGTTGGCATTCGATGGCCCCGGTAGGCATCCGATAGGTGTCCCTGAAGGCCTTTTAGATGTCGGATGGATTGAGCCATAGAATGAAGACTGTCACTCTGATCGATGAACCGTCAATGCTGTTGGATTCAGGACATTGGGACAGTGCTAGGGGTGCCCCTCTACATCAGTCCCATGGCCCACATGTCATCTTGTAGTTGCATTATGCAAACTAGGGTTTTGCTCAGTCAGGGACTGTGTAATTTTTTCCCACGGGGGTCAACTTTGTAAAATCATCCACTGGGAACTTGTGGCTAGTGATCCCAACTGGAACCATCCTAGACACACCTACAAGACTCCCTAGAACCTGGTTTTGTTGTACGGTTGGGATTCTATGGCCCCGGTAGGCATCCGGTAGGTGTCCCTAAAGGCCTTTTGGATGCTGGATGGAACGAGCCATAGAATGAAGACCATCGCTCCAATCGACGAACCGTCAACATTGTTGGATTCAGGACATCGAGACAGTGTTGGGGTGACCCTCTCCGTTGGTCCCATGGCCCATGTGTCATCTTGAAAGTCCATCTTGGAAACTAGGGTTTTGCTTAGTGAGGGAGTGTGCAATTTTTGCACACAGGGGTCAACTTTGCAAAATTGTTCGCTGGGCACTTGTAGCTAGCGTTCCTAGGTGGAACCGTCCTAGACACACTTGCAAGTCTCCCTGAAACCTGGTTTTGTTGCACAGTTGGGATTCTATGGCCCCGGTAGGCATTCAATAGGTGTCCCTGAAGGCCTTTTGGATGCCGGATGGATTGAGCCATAGAATGAAGACCGTCACACTAATCAATGAACCATCAATGCCGTTGGATTCAGGACATCAAGATAGTGCTAGGGATGCCCCTCTTCACTGGTCCCATAGCCCACATGTCATCTTGTAGGTGCATTCTACAAACTAGGGTTTTGCTCAATCAGGGACTGTGCAATTTTTCCCACAGGGGTCAACTTTGGAATATCATCCACCAGGCACTTGTGACTAGCATTCGTAGCTGGAACCGTTCTAGACACACCTTCATTTCTCCCCAGAACCCATTTTTGTTGCATGGTTGGGATTCTATGGCCCCGCTAGGCATCCAGTAGGTGTCCCTAAAGGCCTTTTGGATGCCAGACGGAACGAGCCATAGAATGAAGACCATTGCTCTGATCAAAAAATTGTCAACTCCATTGGATTTAGGACGTCAGGATAGTGCTAAGAGTGTTCCTCTCTGCCGGTCCCATGGTCCACGTGTCATATTGTAGGTGCATTATACAAACTAGGGTTTTGCTTACTAAGGGACTCTGTAATTTTTCCCCACGGGGGTCAACTTTGCAAAATCATCCATCGAGCAGGTATAGCTAGTGTGATGATGATGAAGGAAATTAGAGTTATAGAAAGAAATTGAATTAGGATTAGAGTTAGAGTTAATGCTGATGATGAAGATGGTGATGATGATGAAGACGTTGATGATGATGGCGATGAAGATGATGATGATGATGATGATGATGATGACGACGAAGAAGATGTGATGATGGAGATGTTGATGAAGAACCTAGACATGGCAATGATGATGGTGATGGTGATGAAGATGGTGATGGTGATGATGATGAATACATTGATGATGATGGTGATGGTGGTGTTGATGGTGATGGTGATGATGAAGAAGATGGTTTAGTGCTAGGGTTTGGGTGAGGGTTAGGGTTAGAGTTATAGAAGGAAATTGAATTAGGGTTTGATTTAGAGTTAATGATGATGATGAAGATGGTGATGAGGATGATGATGGTGGTGGTGGTGGTGGTGATGAAGATGATGATCATGATGATGGTGCGGAGGAGGATGAAGGTGTTTGAGGATGATGATGATGATGATGATGATGGTTTAGCATGATAATGATGAGGATGATGATCATGATGGTGGTGGTGAGGATGATGAATATGCTGATGATGTTGATGATGATGATGATTAAGAAACTTGTGCAATTTATCAAGTTGTACCAAGTCGATGCAATTTATGAATCTATCAAGCTATCAATGTATGGCTGCAATAGTCAAAATATTAATGTCAATACTCAATGAGACCACGAAACAAAATCATAGCATACATGTACACCACATACCTATAACATAGTGCACAATAAAACAAGCAAACCATGTACCAAATTACCTACCTATGGTCATTCGACTAGACCATCAGGATCACCTCAAATACCAATGGTTTCCTTTAACCTCTCATGCTCGGAATAAGGCAATAAGTATCTTGCCTATGATGAGTTCTTCCTTGGCATTGTTTGCAGCTGGAGGTTTGTGCCAATAACTAAGTTTGTATAATGGTATACAATCTCACCTGGTCTGTAATCTTCATATCTATACCCTTTTCTATTTGCTGAGTGGGAAACCTGGTTCAAATATTCTCCCTTTATAACCATCGACCCCATCGGAAAGTCAACTCCCTCAGAGTCCCGCAATGGGACATTTAGGATTTGATTCCCCTCTAAGAAATGTGCCAGCCAATAGTCAGTGCGCCATGCATTGTGTCTCCGGGCAACCACTGCGTATTGTTGATGTCTATGTAACTTCAGAATGTATTTCACATATATGTATATTGTATTCCTATAGAGATGTTATTATTCCTCTATACGGAAGTGTCGTCATTTATATTGTAAGTGTCGTAACTTATACTTGATAGGTTATTAGACCACCTTGTTGGGGTCGGCCCTATATAAGTCATGTGGGTCAAAGGGTTATTAGACCACCCTATTGGGGGTCGGCCATGTGGGTCAAAGGGTTATTAGACCACCCTAGTGGGGGTCGGCCCAGTCAGCATTATGTTAAGTGGTTAAGTTAAGGCCAACCTAGTTGAGTAAAGGTCAAGTCAAGTTAGTGTATAAATAGAGAGTGCGTCTCTCTCATTTTACACATTCTATTCTCTCACTCACACTTGGGAGAGTGGCGCACTTGTGGAGGAGGAGGCTTTGCTTCTAGGAGAAGACTATCTCTTATATTCTAGTTGTATCATTGCTCTATCTATCTCTGAGGAAGTTATTGGGGTTTTTCACCTTTATGGTTTTCCCCAAGTAAACTCTGTGTCTCTTGTGTGCTTGCATTGTTGTGTCCATGATTGATATGCTGTAGATTTGTTGTACATGTTGTTCTCTCAGTTAGGATCCTAGATCAGATTGAATTAAATTCTGAAAATTTAACATGGTATCAGAGCTAGCCTGAAAGAAGGCATGATATGGCATGTATGACACTTGTTGCACTTACGATGTTAGGGCTTGATATAGCAAAAACCAGTCATCGTAGCACTTTCGCTATAAATCCGTTTTGGAGAAGTTTTCGGATCTGAAAATTTTCCAGGTCGAAGATCAGATCCCCATGTACCTTGTGTCCAAAGGACAACCTCTAATTTGTTGTACTTTGTGATTTATGTTCTGTACAATATAGGGTTTCTGCCTCTTCCATATCTGAGTCAAAATCAGGTGACCTTGGGACAAAGGTCATAACTTGGGCTAGGAAGCTCCAAATGAAATTTTGTAAAACGTGACAAGTAGTACACAGACTGTACTATCTCATAAAAAAATTTTAGAGGCCGAAGCTGAACCTGTGACACGTGGAATGTTGTACAAGTTTGCTCTCCTGTATTATCCCATAAACAGGTCATGTTGCGAAACTTGGCATAACTCTCTCTCAGAGAATCCAATTGAGGTCAGACCTATTGGGATGGAAATACAACAGGTTGGGCTATCTCAGAAAAAAATTTCAGATCCTGTGGATGGAAAAGTTCAGAGTTACACCAGAAACAATCAGGTACATATTTCTGTCAAAACAGAATTATTTTTTAGTACCTTCATTCATGGCTTCCGGAATTTAGGGCTTCGGAGAAAGTTGGAATTTTTGTAATCGGAGACCACGGCTGGATGCTATGCATCAAAATTGAAATTTAGAGACCAAAATCAGATTTTTTGGTTGGGCAGAAGGTCGGGCTTGATCAGACCCTAGTTCGGGACTTTGATCATAAAAGTGGAAAATTAGGGCTTCTGTAAAAATGGGAATTTTTGAAATCTGTGACCACGGCTGGAAGCTCCTTAGAAAAATAGAAGCTTAGAGATTTGGATCAAACCTTTTGATTTGGAAGAAGAGTGGGCTTCATCAAACCCCAGTTCAGGGTCACATCTAGTGAATCCAAAAATCTAAAAGGCAATTTCGAGGGGTGAAAGTTTGCAGTTTTCAAATTCTGAATATACCAACTTGATCAGCTCCTCAAGGCGCATATTTCTATCCTTTCGGAAGTTTGAAATTCAAAGTTTGAATTTTTGGGGTTTCTTTGACAAACCCTAATACAACTCCAGATCCAATTCCTGCAAATCAAGTGGATTGGTTTAATCCTAGAAGAGGATGGATTGATCACCTACATAAGCGAAGAAGTTCCTGTTTCAGAGGGAGATGAGGCTAAGACCTTACATAAGAAGATTACAAGCAATATCGACAGGTATGAATTATCCAGGTATGTTTCTAGATTTTTTCATGATTAAGTTTATGGTATATTTGTCTTCATATTATTACGGTTAGTACAATCTTGATTAAATCTAGACTTGTCGTATCACCTTAATAAAATTATGAATGCACGATAGAAGATATTCATTGATTAGGGTGTTGACACTTATGATCGTACTAATGGATTGTGATGTTGTATAAGGTTTATGTTGTTCGCTAACATAAAAGGTACACCAAGAAAGACAAATCATGTTCTACTTCAAGAACATATGATCATGCTGACATGAAGACAAAGATTCATCCATTCTCATGGATCACATAGAAGATCTACTTACGAGGTATGTATAACTTGGTTCTACAATGGTTAACTTATGAGACATGCAGGTTACTAGCACAAGTCATTGAAGAGAACCAGAAGACATTATGCAGGTATGTTAGACGTAACCAGCTAGCATACTAATCCAGGTATGTTTTTCCTATATCAAGCTAGAATCCTACCTTGTGTTAGGATCTTATATTGTTGTGTTGTTGATAATGATTATTCATGAAGTCATAGGTTTGAATAGTCATGGTTGTATATGTTGGGCACCATTTTGACCTCTTTTTGTCATCCAAATATCCTCTTTTTCCTCCATAAAACCCTCATACCGATCTATAAAGCTTGTAGTTCATCACAGAATTTGTTTAAAGAGGTATTAATGTCATTGCTTGTTAGCAAATTGAGTTTTGAGGTTTTTAGAGCATTTAAACTAAGTCTTTTAAAAATTACAGGATGTGCTAACTTCCCGTAATGTCTCCAAAGTTGAGCACTTGCAGAACAGCTAGGCATTAACTGAAATATGGAGGAAAGATCCTCAGTGTCCAAGGATGGACGAATTTCCAACGAATAGATGATGTGGCGCTTACAGGTGGCAAGTCAAAGTCGGTCAAAGATGACCACCTGTGCTACCACTCAGCACAAAAGCAGGGCAGTTTGGATTCTGTTAAGTTTCACGATTCTGCATGAGGATCTCGATGGCTATGTTCATTAATTAGTTTACAAGATTATAGCATTTGCAGTTTTCTTTTGAATTGGTATAATTACTTCACAAAACATTGGATTGATAATCACGATTTGGGGAAGAACGCAGACTACTTCTGAACTTCGTGGTTTTGCTGTGTAATCAATTTTATGGTGAATACAATTAGACTTTCAGTTCTGTAAACCTACGACTGTGTGTGGAACGAGGCACTGGAGGGCCCCCTTTGTTGAGTTCACACACCATTCCATTGCCAGTGTATGCGATTTATATGTTTGCACGATTTAATTTGATGCATGCGATTTAGATCAAGCCATTGGTATGTGTTAATTCTGTGGTAGCTAGCATATTGTTGCAGAACGAATTCAGTTGGTTTCAATTAATTTTATTATAGCTCAGTTCTCATTTAAACAGTTCAAGTCACGATTTTGTTAATGCTATATACCACTTACATTTCTATGAGCTCTGTCTTCTATTCTGTTAAATGTTAAAGGAACAGTTCAGACTGTGATCTTGATATATCATACATTGCTGCTCATCTGAAGAGGAATTGTTTTGAACAACTAGCAATTACGAACAATGTCCTGTAAGGGAATTTAATGGTTAATTGTTCATGCATTAGTGGATTGTTAGGGTTAGAATCATTGTTAAATTGATTTCACTATATCAGTTCTTTCATTGTTAAATTGCTTTCCTAAATAGATTGCTGTGCACTTAAAAGAACAGATGAAGTTATCCCTGTAAAAGGATTTTTGTATCTTTAAGTTACAGTACTTCTCATCAGACAGTAGATTCAATTCACAGAAAAGTAGGTTAACCAAACAAGTCTAGCTCTAGGTCCTAAAACTTGGATATGCCTCTAAGCTTACAGACCCGGATTGATATATAAATTTAAGGTTCGATCTGCATTAGTGGATTGAAGCCCAACAATATACATATTATGTTTCTTACCATAATTGATGATATGACTAACCAGAAGAATCATGAATTTATAGGTTTGAGTAATCATGGGTTTATGCATTGATGATTTAACTAATCAGAAAAGTCCTATGATCAAATAAGAATATGCATAAGTAAAAGAAGACTTCCCTGAAACCTTGAATACTAATGTTTCTTATCTATGAATGATCATGATTATACATGTTTAAGATTATTGTGTTTTGATAGTATCAAGATTATACTAATAAATGTGTGATTATGTATGAGACCTAAAGGATAACACAATGATGATACTAATAAGCATGCATAGGGACCAAGGATGAATATAAGTTCAAGAATAGGTAATCCAGGAAGCAAAGATCAAGAGGGAGCACACTCCAACAGCTCCTGCAAGGATGCATATATCCAGAGGGAGTTGACCATCTTTCTTCATTCCACAACAGAAAGGTGTAGAAGAAGCTACTTCAGCAGCTCCTGCAAGAAAGCAAAGACTCAGAGGGAGTCCACCCAACAAACAAACAAAGATAAGTATTTTAATAACCACTTCTTACATATTTGTTTGTTTAAATAAAATTGTTCAATGATACATATGCTTATGTTCCTAGACTTAGGATATGTATTTTTCATATTTGCATTAATGAACTAGATACTACTAATATGCATATGATGGGTAAGTGGCCTATGGCACTGTACAACATTCCATTGCTACTTATCTAGAATGAAACCCCTTTGCTAACATGCTGGGAGTTGTGCACACTCTTAACAATGTTCTGGTAGAGACTGGAAGGCATCTAGAAAGTTATGGAACATGGATAAATGTTGTATTGATGCATTGGCTAAGATAATTGCATGATTGTATGACATATTTCTTTATGTGTAAGAATTTGTCTGAAAATTATGAGATGTTTCTAATCATGCAATTTAACTTGTTTTGTAGGAAAGACCATATACCTTCACCTACAAAAGAAGGACTACAACATTTGTTTAAGCAACAAAATTATCTATTGAACATATTGAAGTTCCCAGGATACGGGAAGAATGCCTTGATCCGTCGATCATGAAGAACGATGTTTGGGATGCGGCCCTAAGAGCTGAAGGGAAGTCTGTTGTGACTTCCAAATGGAACTATCAGATCAAGCATGCTGCAGATGGAAGCATAGAGAAATATAAAAGTGATGAAATAGAATATACACCAGATGGATTTCAAGACAACTTTCTTGAATGGTGTAGTCATATATGTGTGTAGAACTTGGTAGGATAGATAGCTTTCTATCCAGTTTGGGCTTTACCGAGAGTAAAGCGGATTCCAACCTTTACTACAAGGTTTAGGAAGGGAATCCTATGATTCTACTCCTGTATGTGGATGACTTATTTGTAATAGGAGATGATAGATTGATTGCAGATACTAAGAGGAAGCTTGCTACCGAATTCGATATGAAAGATTTGGGAATGATGCACTATTTGTTTTTTGGCATGGAGGTGTGGTAGAGTGCAGGTGGGATCTTCCTTGATCAAGGGAAGTACATAGTAGATATCCCGAAGAGATTCGGGATGATGGATTGCAAGGCCATGGCCACACCTATGGCATCGAATATGAAGCTTCTATGTGATGCTTCATCTGAGTCTGTCGATGTCTCTATGTATTGTCAGATGATTGGGTCCTTGATGTACCTGATGAACACGAGACTCGATATTTGTTTTGCGGTGAACACATTAAGCCAGTTTCTGATGGATCCGAGGAGTGTTCACCTGGTTTCTATAAAGCATGTTCAAAGGTACCTGAAGGGTATAGTGGATTATGGGCTCAAGTATGAAGCAAATCAAAAGTTTAACCTACAGGGTTATGTTGATTCAGATTGGGCTGGCAGTGCTGCAGATAGGAAGAGCACATCTGGGTGTTGCTTCAGTATGGGATCAGGTGTGATCTCTTGGTTTAGCAGGAAGCAGTCCTGCGTAGCAATGAGTACAGCTGAGGTAGAGTATGTTGCAGCCTGTTCAGCTAGTTGTGAGGTAGTATGGCTATGGAAGCTACTGTCTGAGTTATTTGATCCCCTGTTGGATGCTACTGGTATCTTTTGTGATAACCAGAGTTGTGTGAAGCTGTCCGAGAACCCAGTTTTTCATGACAGGTCGAAACACATAGAGATCAAATATCACTATATCAGGGATATGGTGCAGAGAGGATCTGTGAAGCTCCTATACATTGCGATGGACGAGCAGATTGCAGATGTGCTGACGAAACCACTAGCCAGAGTGAAGTTCGAGTACTTCACATAGAGGCTTGGTGTTCTTCGGATTGATGACACTTCGAGGAAGAAGTGATGGACACATTTACTGAAGCCATTCCAAGCATGTTGGAAGGAGGATCCTTCACATGGTTGTGGATGTAAGCGCTAGATGATGTTCTGGTTTCTGCTTTGTATGATCAGTTGGATCATTTATATATGTATGTATGCATCATGTTGGATGCTGGATATGATCAGTTGGATCATTTATATGTATGTACGCATCATGTTGGATGTTGGATATGATCGGTTGGATCATTTGTATGTATTTTGTGTATGCATCATGTTGGATGCTTGGACCATGTATCTGTATATGTATTAGGTGGATACATTGTATGATCAGGTAGATTATGTATGTTGATATGTATCATGTATGATTAGGTGGATCATGTATTTGTATTTGTATCAGGTGGATGCATTGTATGATCAGGTGGATCATGTATGATGATATGTATCAGGTAGATACTTGGTATGCATCAGGTAGATGCATTGTATGATCAGGATGTTCATGGATGACGAGCTTCAGGATGTTGCTCCAGATGACATGCAGCAAGATGTTGCAGTGATGATGATCAAGACGATCATGTGTACATCAAGATGATGTACGGTGAGTATTAGGTTGATACGTTGTGGCCGTGGAATAGGTTATGCAGATAAGCATGCAATTTGTGCCCTGGGAGATTTACAGATAGTCTTTCGAGGTTTTTCCTATGGCATGTAATTTGTACCCTGGGATATCTGGAAAATGCTCTTTCAAGGTTTTGCATGGGAGGACATATAATTTGTGCCCTCGGAGATTTGCAGATAGTCTTTCGAGGTTTTTCCTATGGCATGTAATTTGTGCCCTGGGATATCTGGCATATGCTCTTTCAAGGTTTTGTCCTATGGCATGTAATTTGTGCCTTGGGAGATCCGATAGGTTGAGCCATGTGCTCGTAATCACTCCTGGGATGCTCTTTCGAGGTTTTGCCATGACCACATGTACTTTGTGCCCTGGGAGATCCGGTAGGTTGAGCCTTGTGCTCGTAATCAGTCCTGGGATGCTCTTTCGAGGTTTTGTGGTGACCACATGTAATTTGTGCCCTGGGAGATCCAATAGGTTGAGCCCTATGCTCGTAATCAGTCCTGGGATTCTCTTTAGAGGTTTTGTGGTGGGGTCACATGTAATAAGTCTTGGAGATCTGGACTGGATGAAAAAGGCCTCAGATGCTCTTTAGGGTTCTTGCTAGTCAAGAGACTCTTTTAAGGTTTTGTGACGCACGTAATAAGTCCTAAGATTTCCACAGTATGGCCAGTGATGACGAAGACCTGCAGGTGGTGGGCCTACATCCAGTATGAAAAAGGACTGGCTCTGTAGAACTTCCTATGACAAGTAGATTCAGAGATTGATTGAGATAGCAGCAGCAGTGATGATGATCCATAGAAGATGACTTGTGCTAGAAGACCTGTGTCGAGAAATACCATCCTAGTTAAGAGGGAGTGTTGATGTATATGTAACTTCAGAATGTATTTCACATATATGTATATTGTAATCCTATAGAGATGTTATTATTCCTCTATATGGAAGTGTCATCATTTATATTGTAAGTGTCGTAACTTATACTTGATAGGTTATTAGACCACCTTCTTGGGGTTGGCCCTGTATAAGTCATGTGGGTCAAAGGGTTATTAGACCACCCTATTGGGGGTCGGCCATGTGGGTCAAAGGGTTATTAGACCACCCTAGTGGGGGTTGGCCCAGTCAGCATTATGTTAAGTGGTTAATTTGAGGCCGACCTAGTTGAGTAAAGGTCAAGTCAAGTTAGTGTATAAATAGAGAGTGTGTCTCTCTCATTTTACACATTCTATTCTCTCACTCACACTTGGGAGAGTGGCGCACTTGTGGAGGAGGAGGCTCTGCTGCTAGGAGAAGACTATCTCTTGTATTCTGGTTGTATCATTGCTCTATCTATCTCTGAGGAAGTTATTGGGGTTTTTCACCTTTATGGTTTTCCCCAAGTAAACTCTGTGTCTCTTGTGTGCTTGCATTGTTGTGTCCATGATTGATATGCTGTAGATTTGTTGTACATATTATTCTCTCAGTTAAGATCCTAGATCAGATTGAATTAAATTCTGAAAATTTAACACGTATATGTGCCTTGGAGAAAATATAGTTCCAACATTTTAGTCAACCAATTAGACGCAACTAGTTGTCAAAAGTATCAAAAATATACATATCTAATTAGACACAAATAGGTGTCAAAAATATAAAAATATTAATCGAACCTGGTTGTACGAGATCTGATATGTGGTCATAGTCTGGTGAAATACTTGATTGGTCCTCCTCCGACTTGGATAATTCTGTAGCTATCCCTCGACCAATGGGGAGTGATACACGGTCCCAGCTGTCAACCCAATCCATGGATTCACATTCGTCCCATTCAACACTACTGCATGGAGAACAAAAGCATGACAGTTTCCTTGTCCACATTTCAAGTATAGCATTATCCAACGTTCTAACTGAATGAAATGCACGTGTTCCTTGGATGGTCTTGCACTCATATAACTGTGAATGATCTACATCCACCACCTCCCAAAAATATCTAGCCACATGTGCTTTCCTGGTTGAGTGATCTTCCTTCCTTCTTGCTCCCTCCCCCATGACTGAAGCACACCATTCAACGATGGTTTTTTCATTTCAGATGATAGGTCCATCTGTGAACTTCATTTCTTACCTATGTAATGCAGTCTTTATGCATGCACCTGCTCCATCGTGTTCACCTTTTCCATGTCTGGTCTCAAAATAGTTCCAAATATGTGGCACCTTGTGCCTTTTGTGGAGCATACACAACCATTGGATGACATGGGCATTTTTTAATTTCCCTACACAACCGTTAGACCAAATCCAATGTTGTTCCATCTGTATAATGTTATCCTTCAAGTGATTATAGAACATTTGAAAGTTGTGTTGTACAAAAGCCAAGTCATGACACCTGTCCTCACTTATGTAGAAGTGATACTCCTTCAATATAACACTGTTATCTTCAATACTATCTGCCCATGTCTATAGGTGATATGGACCATTATGCTGACCTGGTCTGAGTGATAGTATTGACTCTGAATCTCATTTTGCGGTTGAAGAGTGTAGTTTTCCGCAAAATCGACCACTGACAGGATAGTCTCAATAGGAAATGTATCCCTGCCCATTCTAAACTGCTCATCTTGCTAGAGCCACATGCACATGCTTTACATAATGTTGTGTCTTTTCAAAGAATTCCTCCATGAAGTTGCAAACCTGTACCTGGTAGATCAACAATAAATACATATATCAATAGATTGATACATATGAAATTGCAATCTGAAGAAAAAATAGTATTCAATAACTCATTACCAACTTGAGAAGTGACCAATTGTATTTTTTTTCTTTCGTTCCCTCCATCAATATCATATGTGACATATTTGAATGACTGCAAGTTCACCTCCTGCCTCCCAAGTTCATGCTCATTGGTCACATGTATGCATTTGTCCAATAATGCGAATCCACCACACCCTGGGCATGTCCCATCTATGCAAGTTTTTTGATAAAATGTGCAATCGTTTGGCCTGCTACACAAGATGCTATGAATAAAGTCTCTAGATGGAATCAATGGTAATACAGCTAAGAATTCCTGTACAAGAGTGTTATGCAATACACGAAAAATATATGTATCTGTGTCATAATAGTAACCATACTCAATGTGGTATCGACAACAACATGTGTTACGAATTGTGTTTATTTTAACATACCATGGTTTGCATTTTTTAAAGGATCTTTGGCCCAAGTCAAGTTCGTTATGTTCATTCCTAAATCTCTCATATAGTTTTGTTTGTGTCATATCAAGAAAATGTTTAATGTGTGGTTCACAATCCTTTGAACCCCTTTTCAATTTTAATACATCTTTTTGGTTGGAAGAAGGTCTAGTGTTGTCATGCCAAAAAGCTTGCACTAATCCCTTTATCGCATCAATGAGCTTCATATCAGAGCGTGGCAACCTTCCAATGAAGGCCCAAACATCTGTTTGACCGGTTTCAAGTTGTTCTTTCCTAACACAATACCTATGAAGTGTCTTCACATTCAAATTAACAATTTTGAATGTAGGTTTAAGAAAATGAAGTGCCCTAGTGCTTTTGTTAATGATTGATTGTGACAACACACGACGAGCTGCATTGCGATCCTTTGAGCGAGATTTCTTTCCAATTGTACTAAATGCATCTACTAAACTTTTAATGAGATGAGAACTTGGTTCTAACTTTTTGGCCATCTTTATCCCTAATGTTCTTCTAACAACAGTCATATGCCTAGATTTCAACAATGATAAAAATAATTTGCACTTGTCCCCATCACATTTAGAATAAAAAAAGTTATCAAGTATTTGTCAAGTTTGATAAGCAATAGAACATTTAGACAATGTACCTTCAAGTGAACTAATGAGAGTTTCATCACCCTGTATACATCTCGGAGTTCTTCGGTGTGCAGTTTCTAATGGAGGTAAGGGTGTTGGAACTGGAGCATGTACACCATCACCAGGACGCTCTAGCGTTTCCATAGGAGACCCTTGTCATTCATTCTCTTGGACGGTCTCCATAACATTTTCTTCTTCTATTGTCAATCCTCCACTCAATGCCTATCTAACTTCGTTGCTTGTATAACCACTACCCAACAAGTCATTCACTACCATATTATGAGGTTGACTTGATGTGGGAATTGAAACATTCCCCGATGAGCACCTATGTCTTCTTCACTAGTGCTATTGGGTGCTTGTTCACCAAATGTTATTGAAATTGAGGGCCCTTCTAGTGAATTTCTTAGTATTTCTTGAAGTGGATGGGTAGGTACGACCGTGTCATCATCTATAGTTGGAATTGGATGAGTTTCCATGGAATGCCTTCGATTCCACATGTCCAATCTTTTCTTTTCTCTAACTTCTTCCATGGTTTTTTGAGGCTTCTCTTTCCTTGCCGATTTCCTTTTTCGATTGCGTGGATTCCCCATGACCACAATGAGCAATACTAAGAAAATAGATCCTAGAGGTGTGCTCAATTATTCAAATATCCAAATTATTTCTCAACTGTGAATATAGGTTCTTCAAGCTTGCTTAATTGTAAATATAGATACTTCCTCAATTGTGAATATAGATGAACATCAATCTTGCTAAAATGTGAAAGTAAAGTTTCTACCTCACTTGTGAATATAGAAAATTCTTCATTTGTGAATATAGAAATTTCAA